>JAJMDF010000258.1:0-43324 GCA_030573475.1 Hanseniaspora thailandica (nom. inval.) | reverse complement strand
GGATGAATTTTCTCCTTCTTATTACTGTCATTGCTGTACTCGTCATTATTCTCTTCCATTCTTTCTTTGGCTTCAATTGCTTGTTTTAACAACTTTTCTTGTGCTTCTCTGTAATCAGTCAACAAAAACAACTTGAACCTAACTGAGTTCACTATATCAGACAACTTGTTGTTTTCAATCTTATCAGATTTCCAAACAGTAGGCATAGTATACTCCAGCATAATAGGAGCACCTGGATTATCTGCAAACCAAAAGTTTAAAAGCTCATCACTCACAGAATTCAATTTGGAAGTCAATCCGGTTTTGCCTTCCTTGTACTCTTCATTCTTGAGAAAATTCAAAAGTGTCATCATTTGTACTTTTTGTGTGTTTGAAGCTGAAAAGATCAAGTTCAAAAAGTTTTTAAAATCTTTGAACTTGAAGGTCACTTCATGGTTCATACCAATCGCCAAACAGGTGTTGTTCAATTGAACTGCAGGAACTGAATTAGAAACACTCATCCCGTCTCTCAAAAAGTTTGAGGTGACTTTATCAATAGATCCACCTGCATTGGCTTTATTTCCAGCATTGTTCAAATTGCCTAAATTACCCATGCTAAGTGTCTCATTCAATTGATTGATTGTCTTAGTTAGTGATCTCATAGTAAGTTGTTTAGTATCAATCTTCATGTTCAAATTTTCAATATTAGTTCCGTTCATATTATCAGTTATATCCTTCCAAGTAGATAGCTTTGACTTCAAGTAGTTAACAAACAAGTTTGCATCTTCAGGGCTATAATCAATGCCATCATTTTCAAAATCTTCAAATACTTCCCTATCAGGAATCAACGTCTTGGCCAACATTTGATCTTTATCTGCATTCTTAAGCACTTCGAAGACTTTTTTAGAAAGATTCAGCTTGTCAAGATCAACATCAAGTTTGTCTATACCGTATAATGACACTAAATCTTTGAATATAGCCAAGAACCCATCATTACTAACTTTTTGTAATTGAGGTAAATATTGGTTCCCAAACCTACACTTATATCTCTTTTCAATCACATAGTTTTCAAAGAAACATGGAATGATGTAAGGCATGTATGTTTTAATCAACTTATCACCCCTGTTTGATCTTGTAGTGATCTTCAACTTATTTATTCTTGAAGTCGGACAACTTGCAGTGTTATCCAATATAAGCTTAATACTTGAAATAACATCCTTTTCACTATCATTAATCAAATCTGCTGTATCTCTAGACGTTTCAAAGAATTTATTCATGATTTTATTAGACGTCTTATCTGAAATGGAATTGTTATCCATATCAACGAAATTTGACATCTCTTGATCATCCTCTTCCTCCTCAACATCATCACCATTCTTATTAACCAACATGGAATATCCTTTTTCAAATGCAAAATTCTTGAGAAGCACACCTAACGCACTAATCTTAAAACTGTAACAATCTCCAGAAACATTCTTTTTCTTGGAATTATTTCCTTTGTCTTGGTCCATCTCAGCATTAAAGTTTCTCCATTTATCACTTCTCCCTTCTAATCCATGTTCTAACAGATATGGTTTATAATGCCATTCATCAAAGAATTGTCTTCCAAATTCAACTTTCAATGCTGAGCTGAAGTTACTGTTTCTGGTGCTCAACACCATGCATTGTGGAGTTAGAAGAATGTTGATTTCCTTGTTCACTTGAGACAAGTTCTGTATGGATTTGATGAAGATCTGTTGAGATGAAGTTGTCTTCAACGTAGCCTCAAATGTAAAAGAATCATTCATATTTATTAAGTGTTTGTATTTGGTGTTTTATACGTGATCTTCTTAATGGATTAATATGAGATTGTACAAGGTGGTAATTTTATTGGGCTTATCAAAAGTCGCGTTTGGGTTTTTTTTTCGTGTAGCATGAGATGATGCGCTTAAATCTGGCAAAAAACAAAAAATTGTTTAGTACAAATCACGTGAGGTGTTGATAAAGTTTACATAACAATTAATTAAAATTTTAAAAGGTTTATTTAAATGCCAAACTATTTAATAAGCATTTTATTGTGTTTTATTACAAAAGATGTAAACAAGTTTTACAGTTTACATATACTAATTTTTAAATTCATAGATCTCCTATTAAAAACGATACATAACAACTATTCTAATAACTGCTCGGCATCTTCAGTTTTCTTCTTCTTACTACTCTTCTTACCTTTCTTTTTCTTCTTTTTGACAATTACTATCTCTTCTTCAATGATTGACCCATCGTTGTTATCTATTTCTACTGGTTTATATTCCTCATTATCGACAGACTTGCTATCAAAGTCAAATGACTGTAGTTTATTGTTCCCTACTACATTGATATTTCCACCATTGAATGACAGCTTATTTTTATATTCTTCTCTATACTTAGCTGCATCATCATCGTCATCTGAACCACTATCGTCGCCGTATCTTTCTTCAGACAAGATCTTAACAGTTCTACCGTTTGGTAAAGTTCCTTTAGGTTTGAATTTTAACAATTTGGATGCATCTACCTTTTCAACAGTTTCTGGAACAACTTGTTCTGTAGCTACAACTTCCTCTTCGATTTTTTTCTCTTCAACTTTTTGCTCGTCATCATCATACAAGTAAAATGGATTATCTTTTCTTTCTTCCTTCAACTTTTGTAAATTCTCTCTAGTTGTTTCATCATTGGTTTTACTTAATAAACTCTTTCTATCATTTTGTCTGAACTCACCTTCATCATCACTTGATTCCATGTTCCCATTGGACTCATAAGATGCAAAGTCGTCTCCATAGACCTTATTGAACTTTCTAATTCTACTTTGTTCCTTCTTTCCAGAATTGTCATCCAGAGTTTCAACTAAACCTTCTAAAGATTCAAGATCATCAGCAGTCAAGAAAACCTCGTTTTCTAGATATCCCAAATCCATCTTTACTTGGACTTTGAATTGTTGATTTTTATGTATTGGCTTAATGACCCAAGAGTTGTATAATTTTGGCAAAACAGATGTAATCAACTCTGGCAACTTGGTAGACTTTTCATCAGATTCATTGTTGATTTGCAACACTTCCATGACCATCTTATAAAGCTCCTTGTTTTCACTCAATCTTTGTTGAACTTCTATATCTTTACAATCATTGACTGTATCAAAGAAGTTAAGAATCAAACCACAGTATTGAGTTAAATTATCATAAATTTGTGGATTCTCAACTTCCTCCATTTCTAAAGCTGTTGTGGCAAACAATTTTAACAAACATGGGAATAATGCTTCCAAAGATTCAGATGCAAGTTTCTTCAATAATTGTGGTTGACCCAAAATTGCTTGGATCATTGTACCACAATCACTTATATCGTCAGCATATTCTCCTATACACCAGTATGCATATTTCAAAATTAGACTGTATGATTCGTATGTTTGTTCTTCCATAATCAACTCTAAAATCTTGAATTGAGTGTACTCTCTTAAATCTGGGATCTTCAAGCACACATTAGTTATTTGAATACCAATTTCTTTGACCAATGGTAAGATATCAAGTTCCATGTTCTTTTTCAAAGTTGCTAGTTCTTTTAAGAATAGCAAAATAGTGTCAACATACCAATTAAAATCATTAATATTTTGGTAGTTGTTTTGAGTGAATAAGTATAGCAATGTGTTCATAACAGTCAATTTGTATTCTGGAGTAGTAGCCTTTTTTGTCTCATCCTCTTGGAATGATTGCAACAACCCACCAACAATGGTGTCGATATTTGAACTGTTTAAAATAGGCTCTAGCAAATCAATTGCCTTGCTTCTAATGACTATATCTGGATCTTCCAAGAAGTTCAAAATCAGAGTTTCATACTTGTCATCAATTGAAATGAATTCCTTGTTGATCAATGCTATCTTGTGGAATAACAAACAACTGACGTATCTCAAATTAGGATCTCTGGAAACACAAAAGTTTTGGAGTTCAGTCAATATGACATTTGACAATTCATAATCATCTTTGTATAGTAATCCACCAGAAACAATACAGTTGTAACATTCGTACTTCAAGGAATCAGCGGAGTGATCCATAAAGCTTTCTATAACAGGTAACAATTTTTGTTTCAATTTAGGTTCATGTCTGGCAAGGATGGTGAATATCTTTAATAATGTAATGATCATCCAAATCTTATTTTCCAACTCACCAAATAAATCATAGAAGAATGGCATGTATTTCATGAATGGGGATGGATTGATTCTACAGATTTCGTAAATCACACCTAATGCAACAAGAACCACAGAGTCATCTGGATCTTGCAATAGCTGGAAAAATCCATCTAAGTTATCTCTCAAAGCTTCAGGATATTGTAGAAACAATTTACCCAGTGCTGCTGTGGCTTTCTTTCTTATGTATGGATCCCCATGTGTGCTTATTCTGAACAAATCATCACTAATATCCTTGGCCAAATTGGTTGTAACAATGGATGAAACGCCACTGTTGGCAATACCTATATCCAACTTCTTATATGAGTTAAGATCTTTTTTCAAGCAGTTAGTGGCCAAAATCAACATGTCAGGATCATTTCTGAATGCTTGTTGAGCAGCTAAGTATCCAATTCTCTTTTGTTGGAAATCAGAACTACTCATTGCTTCCAAGACATGGAAAGAACACCAAGACATGTCGTATCCGTACATTTCCAAGTATGTAAGCTTTAGAATGGCAGTAGATTTCTTGTGCATGTTGTTCGAGATAACCTCCTGTTTGCATTCTTTCAATACATTATCCAAAGTTTCAGATAACGCCAAGGGATCTTTTTGACATGCCCTTATAGAAACAATAAGGTCATGAAGCGACTTCTGGAATAGATTACCAAAAGGTGTAGATCTTGATGTACTATTTGACATATATAGATTGTGTATTTTGTTTGGTTTTGCTGCAAACTTCATGTTAAAGAGGCAACCCTGCATTTTTTTATCGAATTTGTTTAGGTGTAAGTTTTGCCGCCTATAAGATTTTTTGGTGGGTGGTTCTCAACTTCTTAGTCGGGTTTAAACAACAAACGCCAAAGCTTTTAAACCTTAATTAAACCAAAATGATTAAAACCTAATAAATAAATACTATATAACCAGATAACTAGCCAATCTTCCAGACCTCCAGTGCCTTAATCTTGAATATAGTCCCTTGCTCACTCAAAACGGGGTTATTGAAAGTCTTACATGGATTAGTGCCCCCAGTCAGTAGCATGTCATCTATCCACAAACCTGCACCTCCATTGCTTGAACCACCTCCACCTATTCTCAAAATATCCTTATCTGAATAAACTACATAGAAGTTCTCATCTTGGAAGGGGAACCCCTCAAATGTGTAAGTCCCCTTGTTATTCTTAGACTCTTCTATCCTCCACAAAAAAGACTCACCATTCCCATAAAACTTGTTGTTGGCCAGTGGATGGAATGGTTCATCCGTGTAAACACCAAAAATCCCATCCTTCATGTCCTGGACTATAAGCAAGTATCCGTTTCTGGAAAAACTTTGTTGTTTGTATCTATACTCGTCATAATCCTTTTGACAACACCTGTACAAAGTTGACAAGGAAGTTCCGTTTTCTTCCATTGAATAAAGCAATGTCCAAGTTTTGTACAATTTGATTCTCATTGGCATCAGTGTTCGTAGGTCAGGCACCATATCTTCATTGAGTAGCTTGTGTTTGGTGGTGGGTTTGTAATTACTTAGTGTTACTGGAATGAAGTCTGTGCTCAAAGATGAGGTAGATGAGTAAGCATCGTTGTTGTTGGTATCAACACTTTCCGTGGGTTTGGAATTTCTCTTATTCCTCCAGCTTCTAAATTTCTGTAGCATACTGTAGGATGATTAGATCTCTCTGGTATGCCCTTGTAGCTATATTTGTTTAACCTTTTTTAAACGCAAAACTTCAAGATTTAAGGTATACACGCCAAAAAAAATTATGGACTCATACAAATAACAGCTAATCAGATTTTTGAAAGATAAACGCCTAACTCATTAAGCATTAAAAAGTACAGTTTAACCTAGTGATTCATTAAAAAATATGTACAATATAGATATATCAATTGATAGCTATTGAAAACAAACATTTAATCGAATGTTTTCTTCTTTGGCTTTAAACTCATGTCAACGTTCTTGAAGAAGGCACCGTAAGCAGAATGTTCCTTCTTCTTGGTGTGAGTACCGAACTTCTTCAATTCATCTGGAACTGGTTGGTTGGCACCGTTTAGAACATTAACCAAGG
This sequence comes from Hanseniaspora thailandica (nom. inval.), assembly GCA_030573475.1. Lineage (NCBI taxonomy): Eukaryota > Fungi > Ascomycota > Saccharomycetes > Saccharomycodales > Saccharomycodaceae > Hanseniaspora > Hanseniaspora thailandica (nom. inval.). The sequence goes on along the minus strand of JAJMDF010000258.1, from coordinate 37,111 downwards.
CACCAGCCAAGTGCTTTTCGTTTTCAGTGAAAAGAGTATGGGCAGTACCAGTTTGACCAGCTCTACCGGTTCTACCAATTCTATGGACGTAATCTTCAACGGTCAATGGGAAAGTTAAGTTGATAACAGTCTTGACGTTTGGAATATCTAAACCTCTGGCAGCAACATCAGTGGCTAACAACAAGGTGGAGTTACCTTGCTTAAAATCATTTAAAGCAGCAGTTCTTTGTTGTTGGGTTAAATCACCATGAATGGCAGCAACGTTGTATCTGTTTCTCTTTAATAAACCTTCGATTCTGGTAGCTTCCTTTTTATAAAGGGCAAAAATCAAAACCTTATCGTTCTTCTTGGATCCACCTTGGTACTTCTTCAATAGATCTAGTAACATTCTTTCCTTGGCAAAGTGATCAACAACTTCAACAATTTGGGTGATTCTCTTGTTGGCAGATAATTCATCAGTGTTACCAATGGAAACCTTGACTGGTTGGTTCATGAAGGTAGAGGCTAATTCTCTAACTTCCTTAGGCCAAGTAGCAGTGAACATTAAGGTTTGTCTATCCTTCTTTGGAGTAGCACCAATGATTCTCTTGATATCTTCTTCGAAACCCTTTTCTAACATTCTATCGGCTTCATCCAAAACCATGTACTTAACATTGCTCAAGTCACAAGAACCTTCTTCAATCAAATCCAATAATCTACCTGGGGTAGCAACGACAATGGATGCTGACTTCAAGTCTCTTCTTTGTTGATCCTTTGGAACACCACCGTATAAACAAACACATGATAAACCACAAACATCAGTCAAGATCTTCAAGTTATCGTAAATTTGGGAGGCCAATTCTCTAGTTGGAGAAACAACTAAAACCTTGACACCAGAAGACTTGTCACCACCAGTGACTAAGTTGTTGACGGCTGGAACACCAAAGGCAAAAGTCTTACCAGAACCAGTTTCAGCAACACCAATGACATCTTTTCCGGATAATAGATATGGCCAAGCAACAGCTTGAATAGGAGTTGGCTTTGGGAACTTGGCAATTTGGGTTTGGATCTTCTTGTCAAGCTTCAAGTGATCAAAGGATAACAATGGTCTTAGGGAAGATTCAGATGGGTCTTCAACCTTGACTTCGTTGTCGGAGAAGAATTGATCAACTTCGGATTGAGGAATGTTGGTTAATTCTTCAGATTGAGTGTAACCTTGGGTGGACTTGGCTTCACCGGTTGGGGCAGTGCTCTTTTCTTCCTTTACTTCCTTCTTGTCCTTCTTTTCTTTCTTATCTTTTTTATCCTTTTTTTCTTTCTTATCCTTCTTTTCCTTCTTTTCCTTCTTGTCTTTCTTTTCTTTCTTTTCTTTCTTCTCCTTCTTTTGCTTCTTCAAGGAAGGTTCTTCATTTTGATCGTGTTTTCTCTTTTTAGATTCCTCAATATCAGACATTTTTGTGTATATTTGAGTGTTATATGTTGTTCAGGTTTAAAAAAATTTTTTTTATCTTAACCAAAAGAGTGAAAGATTTATCTAACTAATAATTTTAAGTTGAATTAAATTTCAATTTTTTTTTCAAATCCGTGAAGCCTTGTTATAGCTCTTCTGACTTTTACCTATTTGGGAAACGTTGACAAAAAAAAGCAATTCAGTCCCGTGACCTGAAACGCCAAACATGTTTAATCAATTTGAACTATAATTATGATCGAATGCTTATAACCTATTAAAATGTAATGTTCACTATATATACGCATATACTTAACTCTACTCTGTGGTTGTATCACCTATGATTTCAAATGTTATGCTATCATCAGGTTTGTTATGCTCATTACTCATATCTATAATTAGTGGTGAGTCTTCAGCCTTATTTGTTTCTTCTAAGATTCTGAACTTCTTGCTGGCAGAAACCTTCCAGAAACCAACAACAAATGCTAAGGCAGCAACAATAAACACAGATGAGTAGTTCATGTTATCAGGTTTAACCGGTCTGACAAATGGGAATGAGAAGAAGATTAATGCAAAGATAGTCCAACCTAAAGTGACCATGTTGAAGAATAAGCCTAATTTACCTAACCAGAATGGACCCTTTTGAATGTTTCTCTTCTTGTGGAAGACCAACAAACCAATTGGAATGGAGTATGAGAATAATAAGAAAGAGATACAACCAGTAATCAATGAGTTGAAGGCAGTATCAGAAGCCAAGTAAAGAAGACCTAAGATGGCAATGACAACACAACTCATCAAGTGAGCCTTCAATGGCAAGTTTGATCTCTTGTCAATTTGACCCCAATAGTTGGAGTATGGCAAACCATTGTCTCTAGAGAATGACCAGCATAATCTTGCTTGCCAAGTGTGACAAGCGATGACACAACCTAAAGCAGTCATCAAGATCAAACATCCTAATACTATAGCACCAGCTTTGCTGTTGTTTAAAGCTTGATGGAAGATTTCCAAAATTGGAAAACCAGTAGAACTGTTCATGACAGCATCTAAATCTTGAATGGAAAAGAACATGGCAATGACAAATAGGAATGAAGTGGTAAAACCAATACCAACTGTACCCAAGATACTCAATGGGATGACTTTTTCTGGGCTTTCAACTTCAAAAGCCATGTGTGTGGCACAATCTAAACATGAGAATGACCAAGCTGGGTTGATCAAACCTAAGATGAATGCAATGGTGTTGTTATTCCAACCAGTTTCGTTGTAAAAAGTGGCAAAGACGAACTTTGGATCTTGGTATTTACCATGAGCACCACTCAAAACAGCAATTGTAATAACCAAGAATGATCCAATGGAGATGTATAAAGCAGAAGCACTGATAACTGGAAGGGTGCTACCAAAGCAATTGAAGCAACTGATGAAAAGATGTAAAATCTCAAAAGTTACAAATACGTGCCATCTATGAACTGTGAAATCTGGATGTGTTAGAGCATAGAACCCAACTAATAAAAAGCAAACCGACAAGGTTGTTGATGCTGATGTGAAAACAGAACCAATCCAAGACAAGAACCCAGTCATGTAAGCCAAGAATCTTTTATGTCTCTTATCAGCAAGCTTTAAAGTCCAATAGAATTGACCACCGGCATGTGGGTATGCAGAACTCAATTCACCCAATGATGAACCTATAGCCACAGAAAGCAAGGCAATGATGATGATACCGTAAATGATCATCAATGGACCACCTGAGGAAATACCAGTGACCATTGAGGAAGAAATACCAAACCATGAGTTTGTCAAACCAAAGCCAACACCTAATAGATTGATGAATGAGAATTGCTTCCTTAGTTGTGGTTCACCCTCTTCGTAATAGTCAATGCTGGACTCAGGGGTTATGTTGTTGACTTCACCTCTCTTTTCTAAATTAGATGAATCGTAATGCTTGGAGTTGTCGATGTTTGTAGAAATCCCTACAGATTCTTTTTTACCCATGATGTATTGTGGTTGTTTATAAGTTTGTTTGTTTTATAGATACTTCAATAACTTTCAATTGAATAAAAAGATAAAGATAAAAAAGGATAATGAGGATGGACCCTTTGGTTGGTGTTTTATAGATCCCCTAGTAAAAAAGTGTTAAAATGTTTGAAGTTCTTAGTAAGCCAGAAGTTTTCCCCCATCCGGAAGATCATGTTCCACCAGCACGAGAAGCTCCCATGTGAAAAAAATAAGAACAGTTCACGACAAGGAGTTTTATGAAAACAACAACCGTTCACTTTGATCTGCCAAAATAAGTGCTACAGCCTAGTTTAATAGTTTTGCAAAGTTGTATTTTGAGAAAAAAGTGGAACGACTTTCTGTATATATAGTAAGAATGGAAAGTGAATGAAATGATCGAAGAGATTATCTTCATCTCTTTTAAAAGTTCACCTCCATTTAGACGGCTTTTATTTTTGTTTAAAGTTTCTGTGTTCATAGCCAAAAACTGTTTAAAATAGTTGTATATCAGCCTATTTCTTAGTCAAATTTTGTAATAGTTCTAAAACATCATTGCCTTGTGGACGACTGGCATCCATGTTTTGTTGCAATGGTTGTGTATTACCAGCACCTGATGGAGAAGCTTGTTTTTGAGCATTTTCTAAAAGATTCTTCAATACATCTGGCGGAAGATTTTGTACTTGAGAAAGTAAATCAACATTATTATTAACTCCATTGTTCATCATTGGTTGTTGTCCCATTGGTGGTTGCATAGGCATTGGTGGGTAACCAATGTTCATCATTGGCATAGGAGCTTGATTCATATAAGGCTGTGGTGGCATCTGTTGGTTATATTGGGGCAATGGGGCCATATTTGGAGTAACCATTCCTGGGAAGTTTTGTTGATGATTGTTATGATTGTTGTATGGCTTGTATGATTGATTACCGTGATTGTTTTGATAGCCACCAAATAGTTTGATCAAATCTCTACGATCAACGTTGGTGTATTCGTTGAATGTAGATTTACCTTCATGATCTCTTGCAAATACTATGGCATCAATGGACATGTGACTCTTGATAATGGCACATCCATTAAAATTTTCATCCGCAGACTTCTTGATAGTGTTTTTAAGGTTATCACCATTGTTCAAAAAAGTCATAGATATCATCCATCCTCTGTTTCTTGATAAGTACTCAAATAGCTTATTGGCAGCTGTTCTATCGGTTTGTTGTTTGACAATAATATGAATAGACTTTTCATTACCGCTGTTGTCACCACTTGGCTTAACCAGTTCTCCGTTTTTGAATCTTTTGTAAGAGGAGACAAAAGTTGAACTGCTATTCTTACCATGATCACCATGATCGTATTGCGGTCTGGCCGTAGAGTTTGAAATCTCCAACACCAACTTTCTACCAAAGTTATCTCTTTTGGTTTCATAAGCAATAGCATTGGCTACGGCAGCTGCAGAGTCATATTGTATAAATCCGAAATTATTTTTTATGTTGATTTGCAATATTTTACCGTAAATTTGGAATATTTGGAACAAGTTCTTCTTGGTGACGTTATTAAGAGGTAGATTGGCAATAAAGAGTCTGGAGTTTCTTGGATAGAATTCTCTTCCACCTTTTGCTTCTTCTTGTAAGTACTCATCATACAGCTTCGCAAGTGCATCTGAAGTTATATTTTGCTCGAAAGGATTATCAATTGGTGATTCATTTGAATGGTATGTGGATGAATGATCTCTCTTTCTTCTTTGGTTATAAATAACATTGATACCGTCAATCTTCAAAGCATCGTTTTCAGAAATGGCTTTGTTGATCATATAGATTTTGGTAGTCAAGTTAGCAGACAAGAAATCTGGATTACTTAACAAATCAGTGTTGTTTTGCAAAAATTCCATTTGAGAGTTAACAAGAACTTCATTATCTTGATTTTTTTCTTCTTGTTGGTCATCTGCCTTTTCATGTCTGGCTTGAACTAATTCATCATCTTCATCTTCATCCTCTTCATATTCAGATTCATTGAGGTCAACCTTTTCAGAAGGATTGATATGTTCAGTCTTGCTGACAGATTTATATTCAGGAGCAAAATCTTCTTCATTGGCAGATGCATTCTTAGTTTCAGAATCTTCATTGTTGTTGTTAGAACCAGAGTCTTCAGAGTTTGTCTCTATTTTCTTATTCGACATTTCAGCAACAGCTTTTGTATCAGTAAGTTCATCACTAGCATCTTTGAATTGATCGCCGTGAGTGTTCAATGTAGGCATTTGAGGATCACCAATAATTTGGTATGGTTCTAATTGTTCAGTTTGTAAGTTAGAAGTGTCTTCTTCTTGCATAGTTCAAATATTACTATAGTCAAATTGAAAAAATGTTTAGTTGTGAGTTATATTGTTTAAAATAACAACTGCTGACAACTAGTACACTAGCTTGATTTAAGATGTGTGAGGATGACTATTATTTTCTTCTATTAGTATGAAGTAATAAGTTTATAATGTTCTACTTCAAATAATGTTTTGTTATTTTTCAGAAAAAAACACAGAAAGAAATGTTAATTTTAAGTTGGATAGTTTCTTTTTTTTTAGGCGGTGTTCTGGACGCGCTAGAAAGGGGAAAAAAGAAATTTTGGAGGACGGCTCGATTTTTTTTGTAATGATTATTACCTCTTGATGATGATATCAATCAGAAGTGTTAAGCTTTGTTTGGATCTGGTTTAATCGGTTATGGTCAAAGGTTTATTCCGATTGAATTCTTTGTTATTGGAATAATGAAGACTTGGCGAAGATTGTGCAAAAAATAAAAATTGAAAATAATTAATAGTGACTGAGGAATAGAATCTATTCTTCAACAATGTTGATGATCAGTGTTTTCAAAAAAAGTTTGTGCCGTTATTGGATAACTACAGAGTTTAATTCGAATTAATACTTCAAAGTTAAGGGGTGGGGGATTTTACTAGGAATAGACTTAAATTTAATGGATAAAAGCAAATTCAGAGTAAATAAGAGCTTATAAAGATAATTCGATTCACGTTTTTTTAGATAAATATAATATAAATCCACAGGGTGTTGTTTAAATCACAGAAAGTGTATGTTTTATTAAAAAAAGATACTTCAAAGAGTAAACAGTTTTGCTTGGGGTTTGATATTCAAATCTGCTTACAAAGTATATGCTGTGCACAAATTTCTGGGAAATAGCTCGTCCGATCCAAAGACACTCTCCTTTTATACACACCAGCCAAAAAAAAAAAAAAACAGCAACCCAAGAAAATCTTGGTTTGTCCACCTTTACATCAGCTGGCGCCGCCCTACGAGTTATTTCTCTAAAAAAACAAATTGTCCAGAATTAGCGAGCAAGGCATTTTGATTAATTAGCCGCATTTCACGTTTTTTTTTTTAAAAAAAATTACGATTTCAATTATGTCATTAATGGCATCTACTTCCTTTCATCAACACTCCCCAGATGTTAATTATACAAAAAGCAAAGATATATGCTCTACTGATTTCATTTTGTGTCCACTGCTCTCAAAGGGTGCCTACTCTTGGTTATGACTTTTTGTTAGTTTCCTAAAAACCTAACACAGTCGTTCCTTTTATTGCTTACACCAAGTGCTTCACGAAGGATCACGTTAGAGAAAAAAAGCGTATATTGATAGCCATTTTAATGGGTTGCTCGCATTTGCTTTGTGACTTGTCTTGATAAATGCATTTGTCGTTATGAAAAACGTAGAACAATATTTCGATAATATCTGTAATATAACGTTGTTCGAGAATATAACTGAAGGTTCAATGATTACACAGCTTGCTTAATGTTTGAAAATGGTTACTATTCTAGAAAATTGACACATACAGTCTTGTTAATCTTTGAATATTTAACAAAGCAGTCTCTACAATCTTTCCGTAATTGTATTCCGTTTTGAAGACTATTCTAATAGTGCTAATAGCCATTGTCAGCAGAAACTTTAACAATCAAGTAATCACTTTAAGTGATTATGTTTATTATGCAGACTATATCTTAAAGGCAATACATGTGAAATTTGCTCAGACGTATTGTTGTCTTCTTAATTAATTTTATTTTAACCAACACTACCCAAATAGGAAAAGATTTAATCAACTACTTTTTTATCCCGTTTTTTTCAGACTATAATTTTTCAACTAAAACAAACACTATTTATATCAGGTGTAAATTCATCTGTTCTAAATGTTGCTGTATATCTTTGAATTTAACATTAATATAACAAGATGTTGTTTAAGCTTTATGAAAATCTTGTTAATACAACAAATCAAATTGTTTTAAAAATTAAACTACTTTCAGGCAACCATTTCTACGCATTGGGCTAGACCTTAAACTTTATTGATTCAACTTGTGATAAACAGTTTTAATATTAAAATACTTAATCTATCCATTTATTTTATCAAAAGGTTTTTGTTGACAACAAATTATGTTTTAAGAATAGCATTTTATAGATATACCATTTTTTTTTTTAATATAAAAAAAACAGAACATTTTTTTTCAATGGCTTTGTTTGACACGTATAATTAACAAATTTCTTACAAAACATTACCAATACAATAATAAAAGACCCAATTATATGTTTCAACAAGCCTTATCAAAACATATGGATTACTGTCCAACTAATAATCGGTTAAAGTTCAAATTTTGCTAATTATGATACAGGAACTATAAAAAAATGACGTTTTTTAAAAATTTTGGAAAAAGATCTTCGGTTTCATGGCCAAGTTGGTTAAGGCGTGCGACTGTTAATCGCAAGATCGGCGGTTCGACCCCGCCTGAGACCGGTCTTTTTTAATTTTTTTGCTTCCTTCAACTAATTTTTTAATTGGTCAAATTTTGAATATAGTGATAGTTATTTAATAGATAACAACTAATAGTTGTTTAACATCTGTTTTATTCTATTTTTTTATTCTTCATTTGTTGTATTACTATTTACATTAAAATAATGTTTTTAAAAGGTGGAATGTTTTATATATAGTATGGGAGTTTCTTTCTTAAATCAAGTTTCAATTAATCCGAATGAAATCTTGTTTTATTATGTTTTAAAGATGAATATGTGTGCAGTCAATGCAGCATTCTAACCTATCTTAATGAATTCTATGTATGAATCTCGCAAAAGATTATTAATATGCTTATTTCTTGGCCTTCAGTTGAACAAGTTCTTCTTCTTCTTCAGGTCTATCGTTGTTAATACCGCTGTATCTACCCATTGGACTTTTGTCACAAGGAACTAGGGTTGTAAGTGTTACTGAAGCAAATGCAATTGCATATGCAGCCATGAACATCTTGTTTGAGGCGTGTTTCTTTGTTATATTCTTACTAAAATTTTGAATCATGTTGTTATGTAGTAGGGTTTAATGTAGCAATAAATAAAGGTATTTCTTTGAGAATAACAGATCAGAAAGAATCAGCCAAAAGTGTATCTGCAATAGATAAAATAAATAAAGTGTAACTGTTTTACAGGTTTATGTTGTATGCTTTATTGAATACTGTACTTGTTTTGTATAAAAGGATAAGACTGAGAGAAAAAAGACAGCATGTCTAGAGAAGTGAAGACCTCCCAAAAAAAGAGAAAAATTTTCTATTTTTTTTAAAAAATCCGGATTTATCGGACCACTAATAAATACAGCTGCTAGGTTTAATCAATTGGAGAATAAAATTGAACTTCTCTATGACAAAAGTAATGACTTTACTACTATTTAATGCTATGATTTTATATAATTTATAATTAATTCTTCTTTTTAGGTTGAAGTATCCCCATTCCACTGTTGTAAGTAACATTTGATGGCTGTTTTTTTGTTGGAACTAAAACAGGACTAGCTGAAGAAATTTTTCCAAAGCTTTCATTCCTTGGTTTCATAACAGAACTAGACTCATTCAACTTCTTCAATTCATTCTTTTCATTAATATTCATCAAATTAGTACTTTGATTCATATCAACTGTCTTCACAACATTCTCAAAATCCATAATGACATTCTTGGCCGCTGGCTCCTCAACTGCACCATTTTTCTTTAAATATAATATTTGTAACTCTTGTATTTGTCTGCTAACATAATTAATAATATTTTGAAAATTACTGTATTGAGCGATAGTTAAATTTTTGGACGTTGATAACTTCCATAATAACGGCAAAATTCTTTCCATTAACATATTCTTGTCTTTTTTATAAAAGTCTGCTGATTGAGATAACTTCTTTAATAGCTCCAGCATGGAAGTGACAATCTTTGCGTTGTCTGATTTATTATTTTCAAGCAAATTGAAAACAGTCTCATTCATTTGATAAACTGTGATTCTTTCGGAATCAACAAATTGCTTGACAATTTCCAAACACATTAGCTTGATCTTTAAACTTTGAGTTTGGCTAAACAGTTTGAATAATATAGGCTTAGTGTAGTACTTTGATAGTTCAAAGGAAGGACATTGAATCAAACTGTTAACAAACTTATTCTCCAAAACCAAGCTTTGTACATATATTTGATCTGCATTGACTACAATATACTTTTTTGTAAAGTATTTCAAAATCTTGTTGTTAATCAAATCTACAAATGTTGCGTCACTAAGTCCCTTTTTGAAAACATCAATTCTATTCAGAATAAAGCCAAATGTTGGTTCATACAAGACCAGCTTCTCAAAGACCAACTGATTATGAATGTAATTGGTGAATTCTTCTTCATTGAAAGATTTTTCTCCAATATCCATCATTAGGTTGAAAACAAGATCAATAATTTTAGCACTTGTCTCTTCTACATGCTTATTTCCCATCTTCAAATTCAATATTTCAGTTAGTAGCGGCAAAATCTGACTGATCATAATAAACTTATTGAATTGTTCCCATATCTCACTCAAACCATTCAAAAATACTAGCTGTTTCTCTGGTGGGATTGAATGAAAATCACCTTTTTCAATAAATAACAAAGTCTTGATCAGTTGATTATCTCTAGAGCCGTCATCAGACCCAAATTCTTGAGTAATCCATTCAAGAAGGGTTTCTGATCTCATGGAGAAATCTCTATTCAAAACTGTGTTCACAAATCTGATGAAGAAATAGTCAGTATCATTGACAACTAGCAGTGGGAAGAGGTTTTTATAACCAACCTTCAAAACCTTATTTTCAAAAGTTTTGAAATCATTTTTATAGTATTCAAGGTTATTTCTTTCAACTTTGAAAAGATCGTAGCCATAAGCTAGATAGTATACGATCAACCCTAATGAAAAATAATCACTTTGATAGTAGAACTTGGAGGTGAAGACTATTTCTGGGGCAAAGTAATTAACATTCAACCCATATTCATAATCACTGGAGTAGTCCAGTTCAAAATAGGAGTCGTTTATAGAGCTCATGTTAAGTAGTGATCCAATTCTCCAATTTCCTTTAGCATCAATAAATATGTTGTCTGGGTTTAATGAGATGACGACCTTTTTCACCACATTGTGCATGAAGTCTAAAGCTTTTGCTATTTCATAAATCCCTTTTTTAAAAACTACAGAGTTGTTTGCCATTCCTCCAGTTTTGGAGTTCATATTGATTGTAGTATCCTTGCCATACATACCTCTTATATTATCCGTGATATATTCACTGACAAATATGAATGACGATGAATGAACTTCTATCGGTTCTATAATACTCAAAAAGTTTGGATGCTTGATCTTTTGCAAATTTGTTATATCATCCTCAATTTTCTTGTAAGTTAGTTTCCTGCTTTGTTTATCCACAACGTAGCTTTCAAACTTTTTCTTATCAAACTTGAAGATCGATACTTTTAGACCAGTTTTCTTTGATTCACCTTCGTAGATTGTCCAGAAAGTCAGATAATTTTCTTTTAAAATATCATTGTATTTATAACTGGCATCTATCTTATATGTACTTGATGCAAATGATGAAAACATCTTTATGGTTTGGGTGTGAATATGTTTTTGATTTAAGTTAACAAAGTTCAACTAGTTGGATGATTTTTTCTTCTGTTTATACGGGATTTTTTTGTATATGGGGTTTGAAGGTGATATGGTAGCGGTTACCACAAATGACCAAGGATGTGTACACCAAGAGCAAACAAGTAGTAATAAGACTTAACAATTAGGAAGGGTTTATATTTAATATATCAATGGTGTTTTTTAAATTATAAAATCCAAATAGATAGTACTTGAGTTTCTTGGTATAGCTAGGATGACCATTCTTTGGAGTGTTCCTACGATGCAGAGAAAAGGGCCAAAAATTTCCAACACCAAAGGAGTCTAATTTTGGGGTTTAATCAATAAAAGTGATATTTCTACCTTCCTGAAAGGGTAATGTTTATGAAAAATAGGATTGATGTAGGCTAAAATGATCAAAATTTGATTTTTTGACAAAAAATCAAACTTTTACTAGTAAAAGTTCTAACTTAACTAACCTGATTAGTTCACTCAAGATGGACTCCAATAAATCAGTCCATTACTCTTTTAGGAAATTATAAGCGACATTTTTTTGGTGTTTTTAAGAGCTTGTATCACCTTTTTTTTTGGTCCGTTAGGAACTCTCCTCTTTTGCAGGCAAAATTCTAACTCGACGATCTTACCCGTTATATCTCCCTTTAGATTTTTTCAAATCTTTTCCCATAAAGATTAGAAAAGGTATAGAACTCTGTCATCAAGAAACCATTCAACCAGCACTAATATGTCTCAATTCTTTGAAAACCTGCCTAAGCCTGCAAAGCAATCTAAACTACAATTCTTAAAACATGTCTACAGAGGATTTAGACCGATTATCAACAAGGACTTTACCGAAGAAAGCTATCCTGATTTAACAAACAAAACATGTATCATTACTGGTATGAACACTGGTATAGGTTATGAAGTTACTGACATATTGTTATCCAAAAACTGTAACGTTTACGGTATTATCAGAACCGAATCTAAAGGTAAAGCTGCCAAGGAGAAACTATTGGCCAAAAACAAAGACACCAAAGGTTCTTTAACCATCATTGCAGGTTGTGATTTATCCGATTTCAACTCTGTCAAGCAAACTGGTTTGAAAATCCAAGAACTACTTGAAGGCCAAGAAATCGACTTTGTCATCCACAATGCCGGTTTAATGTCTAACTTCAATGACAGATCCAATGCTGACGGTATTGAATTGATGTTCGCCACCAATGTCATGGGTCCTCAATTATTACAAGCTTACATCGACCCATTATTCTTAAGCAAAAAGAAGAATGAGAATGATTTAAAGAGAATCATCTGGTTGTCCTCTTTAGCCCACATGGCTGGTCCAAGTCCTTATGGATTTAACCAAAAAGATCCAAAGTATTTGGATGTCAAGTCCAGACCACACTCTAGTAACTTGTATGGTCAAACCAAGGCTGCCAGTATTTTACAAGCCAAGGCTTATGGTATCAGACACGAAACTGATGAAAAGTATGGTATTCAATCCATTTCAGTATTCCCAGGTATTTTGTCCACTGAATTGGCTAGAGATTATCCAAAACATGTTCAAAAGTTCTTCAACATGGCATTTTATGCTCCAAGATTTGGTGCTTATTCTGAATTGTATGGCTGTTTCTTCCCAGAGTTGAAGACTGGTGATTATGTCATTCCATTCGGTGCTGTTGACACTCCTAGACTTGACATCAACTCTGCATTGGAAAACGGTGTTTGTTTAAAATTCTGGGATTACGTTCAAGATGAAATTAAGGATTATTTACCAAAGAAATAAGTGGTTTATATACATTCTTTTAATTAGATGAATTCTGAAATTTGAAAAGGTTTTTAAAGATAAGAAAAAGCGTATGGATGAATTACACGTGACTTGTCTACAGAAAAATTCAAACTCACGAAAACCAACTTTTTTGATAGAGGGAAAAAATACAAACAAAGTATACAAAACTCACCAAAGAACAGCATCACATTACACATCTTTGAACTACTATTCAATTACATAATGAGTGCTCTTAGTTTAGTTCAAGGGTTCTTTGGATTAACATCACTTGACAGCAGAATCCAACCCAAAAAAGATATACCCAGCCAGCTATCAAAATGGAACAGTTTGGAGTTTAAGATATACGTTGCCATTTGTGTCCTTGTGGTGCCTAACATGTTCTACACTACCATTAAGGCAACTTCAGAGTATAATCAGCACTATCAAAGTTTTTCTAGATTGCTTTCCAAAGGATGGATCTTTGGTAGAAAAGTTGATAACTCAGACCAACAGTATAGTTTTTTCAGAAACAACTTTTTGCTCTTGAGTATGGTTGCGAGTGGCCATGTTCTACTAAAGAAACTAATGGTCGATTACATAATCCCTGGGAATAACAAGATACTATTTGATTTCTTTTTTGGATTTGCCTTCCTGTTTGTATTACATGGCATTAATATGATTAAGATATTATTCTTAATAGGTATGTTACACGGATTTACTTACATATTCATCAAACAGAAGCAATATAAAATAGGTAAAATAGCATTATTCTTCTTTGGTGTTGGTACTTTATTTTTCAATGTCAAATTCAGAAAGTGGAAATACGCGGATATTATTCCAATCTTTGGTTTCATGGACAAGATGTTCAAAGGTATTGTTGCAAGATGGGATGTCTTCTACAACTTCATGTTACTAAGAGTATTGAGTTATGAATTAGACTTACTTGAAGCCGAACAACTTCTGGCTTTGGAGAAGAAGGAAGACACAACTGAAGATACCATTGAATTAATTGAAAGTCACACTAAAGGAACAACCAAAAAAGAAGGTACCAAGCAAGAACCTATTACAAACGATATTGAGAGAATGTCTTACAGACACAACATAAAACAATACAACGTTTTCAACCAGTTTGCTTACCTTCTATACGCTCCACTTCTTATAGCTGGTCCAGTAGTAACCTTCAACGACTACTTGTGTCAAAACAAAAGCTCACTCCCAACAACATTTAAATTCAAGGTAGTCTACATGTTTAGATTCTTGTTTTGTTTCTTAACAATGGAAGTTTTGTTGCACTACACATACGTTGTTGCCTTATCCAAATTTAAAGCCTGGGAAGGTCTTTCATCTTACCAAATATCAATGATTGGTTTATTCAACTTGAATTTAGTTTGGCTGAAACTTTTAATTCCTTGGAGATTCTTCAGATTGTGGTCTCTTTTGGATAACATGGACCCACCTGAAAACATGTTACGTTGCATGAATAATAACTTCTCCGCTTTGCAATTTTGGAGATCTTGGCACAGATCTTTTAATAAATGGGTCGTGAGATACATTTACATTCCATTGGGTGGTAGCAAAAACCGTGTTCTGGCTTCATTATGTGTTTTTACATTTGTTGCTATCTGGCATGATATAGAATTGAAGCTATTGATCTGGGGTTGGATGATTGTTTTGTTCTTGATTCCGGAAATATTTTTATCCAGCTTCACTTATAAGCTTTTGGGTCATAAACCAAAAGTTTACAGACTAGTGACTGGTGCTGGATGTGTAGTTAATGTCTGGTTGATGATGATTGCCAACATTTTTGGATTCTGTTTGGGTCAAGATGGAACTAAGAAGTTTTTAAACGATTTGTTCTACACCATGAATGGATTGATCTTTTTTGTCATTAGTAGTGGTTGCTTATTTGTAGCAATCCAAATCATGTTTGAAATAAGAGAACAGGAAAAGAGAGCAGGTATCAATGCAAAATGCTGATCTCCAGCAATCAAAGATTTATTTATATACCACTTATTTAATCAGCTTCTCTAAGCTTTCTCTTGAATTCAGCAGGTGTTTCAAGTTTCTTTAAACGCCACATACCTCTTTTCTTTTTCTTCGACTCATGTTCAGCCTTTTTATAAACTTCTTCTTGTCCATCAAAATCAATTTTTCCTTTGGACTCAAATGTAGTGGCCAACCCAAGCTTCAACATCTCTAGTGATATATCTTTTTGCTTAGAAAATATGTTGTCTTTGTATAAAACTCTGGCTACACATCTCCCGTATCTATCAATTTCCAAGGGCTTGATGTAAAGCTTTTTGTTCAGCAGAGTATGTTTTAAGAAGTTCATAGCCTCATCGGAAAATGGTTGAGCCTTTGATCCAAAATGAGATCTTTCAGGTGCATCTATACCACAAAGTCTTATAGAAATAGTCTTCACTTTGTAGTTGTTCACATAATAAATAGGAAGACTCATGAAATGAGAAGAGGTTGTTTTGTCCGTAAACCAATTGTTATACATTTCATTATACCAGCTCACAGCTTTTGCTTGCTTTTTGTTATTGCTATTAGTTGTAGAAGCCTTCTGTTTCCTTTTAGTAGTTGTTTTTTTAGTAGTCCTTGCATTTGAAGAACCTGTGATAAACCCCCATGCAGATAACAGAGGATTAGAATCTTGTCTTTGAGCCACAGCTTTTTTAGCTTTTGTTGATGGTCCTTTATATGTATTCAACTTAAGCTGAGGTTCTGATCTAATTGTTCCCCATCCACCTAAAATGCCTCCTGGCATATGATAGAAATTGAAGTTGTCACCATCTCCAACTGAAAGAACTTTCCCGTATAACCATCGTCCGTTTTTATTACCTATATTTGCAGGGTTAAATCTATCTTGGAAAAACACCTTTGGAATATCTGATGCTTGTTCGTATCTTGCCAGGTACCTGTTAAAGCCTGAGCACAGACTTAAGAAAGTAGCTGCCAATATGGCTGAACATATAAGGACAGAAGTTACCTCAGCATGACTGACCAAAGGTTTTGTGGCATCCTTCTGTTTGAGAAGTCGTGGAGTATTCATAGAGATGAGAACCATAGAGAAGGGTGTATTTAATACTTTGTTATGTTATTAGAGTGTAAAAGAAATCACCCAGTTCGTTAGGTCTTTGTATAAATGATGCTTCCTTACAGTATACTTCATAGTTGTTGATAGATCAACTTTTCAAATTTTCTAATTTTTTCAAAAAAAAAAAAATACATAAATTAAGGAATTGGACAGGATGGCAATTGTTTACACCTTGGCTTCCTATTTGGGATATGTGATTTACGTTTTTTAGAATTAACAACGCATGGTAGCGGTGTGACTACATTTGCTAATTTTTACGTAGCGTGCTCTTCACGCCAAAAAAAAACACGTTTTTGCCGTAGATAGGGTTCAAGAGCTCCGTCAAACGTTTTTGTAATACGAGATCATTCATGATAAACTAGCATCCGAAAGAAACCAAGTTAAATAAACAACTTATAAACACCCACTGCTTTTTATAGAAAGATAAATACAAAAAATGGCTATTCCTAGAAGTTTTAGATTATTGGAAGAATTAGAAAAAGGTGAGAAAGGTGGTTCTCAAGTATGCTCATACGGTCTAGCTGATGGTGAGGATGTCACCATGACCAATTGGAACGGTACCATCTTGGGTGCTCCAAATAGTGTTCATGCTAATAGAATATACTCAGTTGAAATAGTCTGCGACAATACATACCCAGATGAGCCACCAAAAGTCAAGTTTATTTCAAAAATTAACCTTGATTGTGTAGACCAAACCACTGGTGATGTTATAGTTGAAAAATTCAACACCATGAAAAACTGGAAGAGATCTACAACTATTGAAGACGTATTGCTAGACTTAAGAAAGGAAATGATCTCAACTGTTAATAAGGCATTGCCACAGCCAACAGAAGGCTCAACATTTTGAGTTGCAATGAAATTTTTTCAATGAGTAATGACTTGATATTGATGTATGCTATTCAGTTGATTAAATATATATGTTTTATCTTAGAAGCTTAACATTAGAATAATGAACGAAATAATATGATGGTAAATTTTTGTTATCTGTGAATCTCTTATCGGTCATATTTTGATTGGGAAGAAATTGAGCCTTTTGTTTCGGAGATAAGTAATTTACTGAAAAATAACACGTGCAATGACTCTAACCCTTATATGCAGATTATTTCCAGACTTTTTGAATATCTGAAATAAACTTAATTTAGTCATAAGAAGATGAACTGATTGAATAAAACACCAAACGAACTTTTACATTTACAGTTCATGCTTAATAAAAGCTGCTTCTTAAGTAAAAAGCTTAATATTTTAACTAAAAGACTTTATAACGTCAAATATGAAAGCCTTCAAGGTCTACGAAACAACATCCATCCTGTATATGAAATCAAGAAGAATTCTAAATTACAAACGTTAAAATGGAAGAAAGATAGCATCAACAACAAGCCTGAACTTAAAAATATCTTTATAGTCAAGAAGCCACAAACATCAGAGACAACTGAGTACATGTCTTTGATAATAACTAAGCTGCTGACCGAAATATATTATAAATATTACAACTACAATATTATTGTTCAAGAAGAATGTAAAGAAGATTTACAAGCATCCTTAAAAAAGTTTGGTTACTCAGATCAAACATTGACGATATATACAGGTAAAACAGATGAGATTATCGAGAAGACGGACTTGATGATTACATTAGGAGGTGATGGAACCATTCTTCATGCAGTAGGGATGTTTAACAAGAAAACTGTGCCTCCAATTCTTCCCATATCATTAGGAACTCTAGGGTTTTTATTGCCTTATCAAATAGCTGATTTTGACCAAGCATTCCAAGATATAATAAATAATAAATCAAAGGTGATATACAGAACTAGATTGGCATGTTACTTAAAAGATAAGATTTTGAAAAAAGATAAATCTCAAGACTCTAAGAGCTATGAAAAGGTATTTGCAATGAATGACATTTTCATCTACAGAGGTAACAGTCCACATTTATTGAATTTAGACATCTACATTGATGGTGAAAAGTTGACTACAGCTATAGCAGACGGTGTGATATTATCAACACCAACTGGGTCAACTGCTTATTCCTTAAGTTCTGGTGGGTCTATTGTATCCCCTCGTGTACCATGTATAATGTTAACCCCTATTTGTCCAAGATCTTTATCATTCAGACCTTTAATCCTACCTTACTCTTCACATATTAAGATCAAAGTTGTTGACAACAAGAGAGTTGGAGATATGAAAGATTCACCAGCTAAATTATCTATTGATTCTGTTGTTCAATGTGATTTGAAACATGAAGATGAGATTCATATAGTAAATGAGATAGGAACAATTTATACTTCTCAAAATCAGGATATTCCTTTCAAGGAGATGCTATTAAAAAATAGTGAATCTGAAAAGGATGCAGTGACAGGAATACATTGTGTATCCAAAGGAGAGAATTACTGGACACAAGAGATAAACGAATTGTTAGGTTTCAATTCCAGCTTTAAATCCAAGAAGTGATGTGTACTACGAAAGACGTCAATAGTGTTATATAGATTTATAAAAAAAATGTTCTACAAACAAAGCATGTATCCCCAATCCTTGCAATGAACCCCAGACAAGAAGCACGAAGGCATTCTTTATGTTAATCAGTAATAAGCATTAATGTATATTTCGAGAAATACACATAGACAGCTTTGATTAAGACGCGGTTGGCTCATTGCACCCGAGATCAAGTACTGGAAGCCTCTCTAAATGGAAACCCCTATTTTTCTTCGATCAATCCGTGAGACAGTAGCAATTAACTGAAGAAGTATGAACCATCAATACCATCAAAAGTCATGGGTCCAAAGTCGGTGTTCGACTAAACCTGCAATCAAGGTGCTTAAACAGCAACTTCCTCAGCATTAAAACACTGCTATAGCCTATAGTGAACTGTCGTGATTTTACGTTGTGGTTTTTACACTAAATTTTATTATTAAAAGAAGAAATCTTGTATGAAAAAAAGAACAAAACTAATTTTAAAAATGTTGTTCAGGATGAGGTTCCTTTAAATACTCTGCCGCGTTTTCTTTCCGCGAGGAGAAGGGAAATTTTTTTTAGATCTTTTTTTGACACACAAAGTTTTCCTAATTAGGAAAAAATAAATACAAAAAAAAAAGAAATGTTGTGTGTTTTGGCACACGTGACCGTTTGTCATCTTAACTCCTGCATTTTGAAGAATTTCACCCATATGTGTGACTTCCAAATAAACGTTTGTGGATAAAAAACATCTAAAAGTCACACACACGTTTAACCTTAACATCAATAACACCAATAACACCAAACATTCATTAATGTCCCTCAATGGATCTGATGCCAACACTCAGATGAATCAATCATCCAATCAATCCATAAAGAAGGCTAACTCTACAACAAACGTTAACAAGAGGCCTCTTAAACAATTCTCAGTGAAAAATGCTTCCAATTCAGTCACTAGCTTTAAGACCAATTTTGGCAAACACAACCATAGACATAATTCATTACACGATCTGACAGATTACTGCAATTCCAATGACCACAGTCCTAGATCTGTTACTAGTGCAAACTCTTTTAATAAATCAAGATCCTCAGAGGATACTCACAAAAGGAAGAGAAATAACTCAAAGTCAATGTTCAGTGCAAAACTTAACAGCAGACAACTTTCAAAATCTTTGTCCAGAAATTCAACTCAAAGTAGAAACTCGAAACAAAGCTCACCTAATACAACTGGAGAAACAAAGTCTAACTCAAGCCTTCCTCCTAAAGAAAATGGAGCAACAAACGAGGTCAACATGACTACACGTTTGAATAAGACATTTGATTTGCAAAGTGATAGTGATTATGAAGACTTGGAAGAAAATAACGAACCTGTTGAGATGAACCAACTTGAAAACAAACTTGTGCCTCAAATTGAAGAAAACACTGATAATAAAGTAAACAATGCTGACTTGATCAATAATCCGGATTTGTCTAGTCATTCAACAAGAAATACACAACTTGATGGTTCTGATTTAACATCAGGAAGCTTGGAGTACAAGAATTTATTACAAAATAATTCTAAGCTATTGGCTATTGACAAAGACACTCTTTATCAAGACAAAAACAAACTATCATATCTGGTTCCAACCAGCTTTAGAACTAACTCTAGAGTTTCTGCCGATAGAATTTCTGCAGATGTTTTACTAAAATCAGCTTCTCAGAATTATACAGATTTGATATCCTCGGGTATGATGGGTGATGTTATAGACGATAATGATAAAATAAACACATCCGATAAAGACACAATTGAGTCGTTTGAAAACAACAAGGATAAGGGATTTGCAATTTACAATTCTGAAATGATAAATGATAGAACGGAATCATCAGACTTTATTGATAATTCAAATATTGTCAGATCAAATTATTCACAAAACAACGACGACCAAATAATCAATCCAAATATGCTATACCAACAAGAAAATTATAAAGAGAGCTTGGAGCCACAATTCAAAAAAGTTGCATCTCAAGAAAATATGGACAATTTGGTTACTGAGAAACACATAAAGTTCAATAATGAATCATCAAAGACAAAGAACAATGAGGCTAGCAACGTGGAATACTCCAGCTTTTCTTCATCTTTTATGAACGATAAAAACTCTGATCATAAGTTTAACTATATTAACAGAGACTTTATCAACAGTTCAACGTCTACAGAAATAAAGAAGTATTTCAGTACAAATGAAAAGTCAACAACTACTGAGAATGCATCTGATTTTAGTGACAACTCTCAAATATCGAACCAAAATGCTACTATTAAAGAAGAGTTTGGCTTAAATACCAATAGTGAAGTTTCTCTTGTTGGCAAAAATGAAACTGGTAACAACAGTAATAGCACAATCCATGCTACAAACGAACAAAATAGACTAAACAGATTAAAACAAGCATCAAGAGATCAAAAGTTAAACCAAAATAATAATCTTCAATCTAAAAATCCAAGCATGACCAACTTGTACACTAACTTGGTCAACAACAGATCTCCTATAACAACTCCGGAAAGAAACGCATTTAAGAACAATCTATTTTCTGGTAGAAACTTGAATAATTTGGAAACCTCAAATGCCAGACCGAACTCAACCGGTTCTATACAAAGAAACCCAAATACAAGCAACTTCAATTCTAATAGTATGGCTACCAACTCTCTATTAAAAATAGCCACTATGGCTAACAGCAATGGCTCACCTGTTGCAACACAAAAGACTAGTGAAACTGACTTCAATGACTTTAATTCATTTTTGAAGAGTGATTCTTTAAAAGAAGATAAAGACTCCAGAACTCAACAAAGATTATGGTTGCAAAGAGAAAATTCTATCTTAGATTTATCAACAGATCAGTCAAGAAGCAAGTTTGACGCCATCTTCCAACCCTTCTCTGTTGATGCAAAGAGAGATTTTGAAAATATTAATAAAGAATACAACAATATAAAAAGATTTGGAAATCCACTAGTTGAGAATTTGAAAAAGATACAAAGTTCTTTAGAAATTAATGTTGATAACAAGCTTGCTTCTGAATCTAAGATGACAATGTCTGAAAGAACAACAAAAACAGGATCTAACATGACGTCTTTAACCAACTTAAACACTAATAAAACTCAATCTGTGGCATCTTATAGTACTTCTGCTGGACAAGATACTAAGAAGATGAACATGAAGAGTAATGAAACTAACCCATATGACAGCATATTGGCAAACATCTGGGACACTGAAGCCAAAAAGATGATTAACTTGAATCAAAATTACTTCCAGGACAACTCCGCCAACACGAACCAATCATCATCATTCTTGATGAGACACAATTCAAGTAACGGATACTTCAGAAATAGCCCAAGAACTATGAATTCTGCTAATAGTTATAGATGATCATATATACAAGCCTTTATTATTTTTAAATTTTATAATTGGATTTCTTTGCCTCCTTGAACAACTCCTTTGTGAACTTAGCCCACTCTTCTTCATCATTATCCTTCATTTCTTTATACTTTTCATATAGAACAAAAGCAGCGTAAGCATCTTCGTAAGAATCATGATTGTTGTCTTGGATGGATTCACCAATCATCTTGTGGAACAAGTACTTCAAAGAAAGCAATCTTCCACCATTCCAATAAATCTTGGCTGTGTCGATGACTTGGATTTCTGGCACTTTGATGTTGATACCGTTGAAATCAGATTTCAACCCATGACCAATGATTCTACAATTTCTCTTAATCAAGATCCAGAACTTTCTGAATGTCTCCTGTCTATAATGAAGTTTCTTTTTTGACTTTCCATACTCCAAATCACCTGGCAAAATCCCAGAATACTCAGTGACGTAGTCCTCAATGTTCTTATGATGGCTGACATAATCGTCAAATAAGATCTTCATCTCATCTTCATGTTTCTTTATAACTGTCAATCTTGCCAACACTCTGATGTCAGGTTTCATTATCTTGACTACACCTTTAGGCACAATCTCTTTCTTCATGTAGCTTTCGACTACATACTCCGAATCCATGGCCAGTTCGCTGAAAAAGTCAATCTTTTCCCCAAAGAATAACTCATCCTCCTTTTGTAACATGCCATAACTGATGTCTTTGGTGATGTTGGTGTCTTCATCGCATATCTCAGCTCGTGTGTAATTCATGATCAATGGATACTTGGTAGTCATGTCGAAAACCTCCTCATCAGCGACTTTGGATACAAAGTGATCATTGAATAAGTACCACCCATCACTCATCTTGTTCATGCTGATTTGATTCTTTTGTGGACCATCAATCTCAAACAAAATGCTGGTCAAGTGGAACTTTGTGGATTGGGAACAGTATTTTGGTATGACATCGTCATTCAAGACTTTGTAGTAGAGTTGTGGAGAAATCTTCGAGATGGCAACTTCAAACTCAGGTATCAACCAGTTAGGATTCTTGTTGATGATGTCCTGGAAATCATGACTGTTGATATCGTTCTTGATGGTCAAAACTTCAGTGGTGATACTCTTGATGTTCTTCTTGACTTTTTGTATCTCCTTGGACAAGTAAACATCAATATGATTGATGATGTTCTTTTGATGTTTGGAAATAGAATTGTTGTTGCTGTTTCCAGCCTTGGTGGCAATCTTCTTCTTTCCAGTCAAAGCAGTAGTGATGGTTAAATCCATGATATTATGATCACTTGATAAACCATATGCAGGTCCATATTTTGTGTACTCATCTACAAGAATTTGAACTAAAAGCATGTATGTCTTGTGAATGTCTTCACATAATGGTTCAGCATTGGTGTATTGTTTGGCATGAAAGTATTCCAAGTGGCCCAAAAGTATTCTGGTGTCAAAGTATGTGGAGATTTGCATAGAATCAATCATGTAACCAAATTCATGGATCAGCAAGGGAATGTTTTGCCAAGGGACTTTACAAATAAATTCCTTGATCATGTTGTATAGAACAGGGTTGTTGATAATCATCTGCAAGACAGTGTTCAAGTTGATATCTTCAGTAACAAAGCTGTTGTCCATAAATATAGGCAACAATCCACAGTAATTTGTTTTGTTGAACTTATCCAAGATATTATCACTAACATTCTTCTTAGGCTTGATCACAGGATCAATTATAGCAGCGTCCTTCTTAGTGTTGTCTGGACTGTTCTTCTTGATAAATATTTCCAAATTTAATTCCAATTTTCTGTATTGCAAAGGTGGTCCATTCACCAAATGTTCCATTATATCAGAGTTGTCCTCAATACCCTTTTCTATAGCACTCAATAAAGCTTCTTCTGGAATGGTCTTGGTAAATCTATCTGAAGTAGACCCTTTAACTATTTCATTTAGCAATTTGAAGTTTGTGGATAACTTATGTCTTTGATTACCATTAGGATCTTTATCAGCTTCATAAGAATGGTTCTGTAAAAACTCATCAAAGTCGTTTAAATGAATTGTTTCAACATTGATTTTGTATTCTGGATCAACATCAGTACTTCCATGATCAACAAATTGTTTTTTATTGTTCAAGGCATAGTTCAAAGAACTATTGATATCATCTGCCTCTATACTTGGTGCTTTCATATGCATGAGTTCAATATACTGTAGGGATGACTTGGTGTTAAAAGACGTTGTTTGTTTATTCATATGGTTTAAGCTCATTACTGATGAATCCAATAGTGTCCCATATATTGATGTCAACTTATTGACATTAAAGTCGGATACATCTCCTATGGTATCAACTATTGAATCATCTGTAGCATGCTGTAAAAATCTCTTGTTGGTATTATAACTTTGGATAGCAGCATTCAACTGTTCTGGACTTTGGATCATCGTGTCAACATCAAAGAATTCAACCTCTTGGTTATCTTGAAGTATGTTATGTATCACCACAAGTTTGTCACCTAAAGGAGTCAACCCCATGTAATCAAAAGTTTTATTAACAGTTGGTTTGGATATTAGATTGTAAAATGTTGAACAACTGTCTGTTGCTAGACGGATCATGTTTGATCTCCAAGCATAGTCGTTAATATTAAATACACCAACCAATCCCTTTTTTTTGTTACCAAAGTATATCAGAGTATTATTGGAATGATGCATTTCAATTGTATCTGGATTCAACTTCACTTTAGAATTAGCATTGATGAAAAATATCTCCTTTAATACCTTGTTGGTGCTGTATTGGTAAATAATGATTCTCTTGTCTGTCAAAATAAAGATAGATCCATTTTTAATCTTATAGTCAATTACAAAATCATCTGTAGTGGTATTGTTGTTAATACTAAATGAAGAAATCAATACATTCTTGATAGGATCAACAATATCTATGGTGACATTGTCATCCAACAAGAATAACAAGTTATCAGATATGTTGGTAATGACTGTTGGTGTTCTTATTTTAGTGATTCTCTTCTTTTTATATGATGTAGAGAAATCTAATCTTCCAACTATCTCATTGGTGGTTGTGTCGACGTATAAAAGTTGATCAGTGTTTATACCACCAACGGCAATCAGATTTGGTAACCCAATTATAGGAGCCAAACATGTAAGATATCCGTTTTTGGGTTGGGATGAAGAGCTTGGTTTATAAAAGGCACTGTTATTAGGAGAACTCAACAAAAATGGATGTGTAATTGGATTCAATGAGTTTATGAAAGTACCCTTCTTATCTGAAATACTAATGTTATAACCATCAACAATTGTAACAATACATTTATCTAGAGATAATATGTCATTGATTAAAATATTCTTCTTTTGCTTGTATTCATTGATGGTTGTGTCATCATTTGTGCTGTTTGCATAATTCTCTACTAAATCCAGAGGTAGAAAACCATTTAATAATGGTAATTCTTTATCAACAGGTTCTATATCGTTGTAATTCTTATGAGTGAAAGAGCTGGATTCATTTTTAAGTTTCCAGTATGGCTTAACGCTGTGTCTGGAGTATAGTTCTAAACCTGATGTTTCTGTTGATAGAGTATAACCACCAAGACTGTAGACATCATCGGCTAGCCATAGTGTGTATGATTGATGTTTTGCATCATAAGATTGCTCAATAGCTACGTTTTTATCCAAAAGAATGGTGTTATTGTAAGTATTTTGTTCAGAAGCAAAGTCAAATTGCAACTTGTTTGTGTTTATGCTTTTGAACATTGTGTCATTTAATTTGGGTATATGTTGTGTGGTGTTTTTGAAGGTAATTTATTCACTTTATGTTTATCTTTAAACAAGCTTTTTTTCCCGGTGAAAGACTATTTTGAAAGGAAAAATTTTACGTGTTAAATCCGAAATTGGAAGTATAATTGAAGTTAGTAGAAATGTGTAAGTAATATGAACTAAATTATTAACTAAGTGAACAATTCGGAATAATAATCTTGCTCATTAGTTTTATAGCATTGTAACATTAATATTAAAATAAAAAAATCTGGAAGATTAGAGCCAAAGCTGAATTTTCAGACATAACTTTATCAGAGCTCATCTCATGAATTTTTCTTTTTTTTTTTCAGTTTTGATATAACGAAAGTATAGGCTATTCAACCAAAACAAACATCAATCGCTGATTATGACAGCTGAAATAACATCAATAAAGAATGTGTTTCATTCTAGTATCATTCAACAATGTAAAATATATCCTTGGGAAAAAGAATCTCACACGATCATAACATATTGGCTGTGCAAAAATGATACCATACAAATATACAAAGTAATCAATTCTAAGCCTGTTCTCATGAAAGAAGTTAACAAAGTTTTTCAGAACTATAGTCATGAAGTAACAGATGTAAAAATATCAGGTTTGAAAATATTTGAATCATTGGACAAAATTGTAGTATTCGGTAGAGATGCCTTTTCTATTTTACCATTATCTAAAATATTAAATTCTACAGATTTGAAAATAGAAAGCAAAGATATTGGGGCTATAGTCACCAGTTGTACATATTGGATTACAGATATTGAAATAACTCTGAAAAAATGTTACATTCTAACATGCTATAACGAACTGCTGATATACGATATAGAAACATTTAAATTGTTAAATAGAGTTAAACAAAATAAAGTCAATTCTATATCATATAAGGGTTACTTAAGAATGAACAATGAAGAGCTAATTGTGGTGTCTCCTTCTGTTTTAAATGGATGTCTGGTTTGGAAATACAAAACTAACAATGATGAAGTGATTGATTTGTATAAATTGGCTGATGATTCACATCATGGTATTATATTTGATGCATGCATAGATAATGATTACAAATATTTGTTGACTTGCTCAGATGATAGATCTATCAATTTGTATGATTTCAAAACTGGAAAGATGTTACAAAAGCTATATGGCCATGTTTCAAGAGTATGGAAAGTTAAGTTTGTATACAACAACGACGGTACAGGTCTATGGGGGGTATTAAGTTGTTCTGAAGATTGTAAATTTATAACATGGAAACTTGATGAGGATAAGTTAACATTAACAAAAAACAATGCACATGAAGTTAGTCATATAAAGAACTGCTGGAATATTGATTACTACGATAACCAAGTTTTATCTTGTGGGAATGATGGTAGAGTCAAATTGACTTTTGTAGATATAGATGATAAGTCAACAGCAAATATTATCCCACTTGAGCTATCCAAGAAGGAAATGATTAAAGATATGATTAGGATTGCTGAAGATGATTACGTTCTTTTGTCCAACAACGGTAACATGCTGTACAATATAAATACTAAGAACACTGAAGAATCTACCATTGAAAGAATTGCCGTAGAATCTGTATTCAAAATTATAGACATTGAGTATAAGAACATGTTCTTGACTTTAGATAAGAAGAATTACATGACTTTGTACCAAAAGACTTCAAAGGTTAATAAAATTAAGGTATTAATGATTACTGATGTTTCAAAGATACTCTCATTAAGTCTTGTTGGAAAAGTTGATGCCAACCACTTTGAGTTTGTTGTTGATTCGCCTAACAAAAACGACAAATTTATGCTATACTCATTTAATCTAGAGAAATTGGAGATCACAAAAGTTCACGAGTATAGTAAAGTTGTCAGTCACCAAAAACAACCTATGACTGTAACATGTGGAGCTTATACCAAAACTAATGACAGCCTACTAATTGGTACACTAAATGGAAAGTTGATTCATTATAACGGAGCCGAGTTGATAACTTATAAGTCTTATAGTGAGAACAATAATGCCGTTGTAGGTATATCTACTACACCTTTTAAAAGTGAACAAGATAAAGATTTACTTCTTGTTTTTTCTCGTTCACAATATAGTCTGGTATCCACTGATTTGAAGACTGAAGTATTGAGCAACATCTCTTCTTCAAAAATTGAAAGCATTAAATACTCTTCAGATAATGGAATTATTATCACTACTAATAAAGATGGATGCTTCATACAATTCAACGAATCAAAGAATATGATTGTGAATCAATATAAGCTAAAGAATGACATTAAAGCTAGCTTTACCGGAAAGGATAACTGGTTTGCTTATGTATTCTTAAAAGACAACAAATCTTACATCAACATTGAAACTATTCGTGAGAAGAGGGATTTGTTGATTCATGAAGGTACTCACGGTAGGGAAACTAGATGCATAACTATATTAGATGAAACAGATGATGTTATCAATTTTGTCACTGGAAGTGAGGACACCACCGTGAAATTACACACTTTTGATAAATCTAATGATTTGTCGGGGAATTCTCAAAGTATGACATATAGAGGTCATGTATCTGGACTACAGACTAGCGGCAAGATACAATTAAAAAGTGGAAGGCAGTTGTTTTTGAGTACTTCTGCTAAAGAAGAATTGTTTATTTGGTCTTACAACAAAGTGAAAGACATAAAGAGAAATAACAT
The DNA here is from genome assembly GCA_030573475.1 of Hanseniaspora thailandica (nom. inval.). Lineage (NCBI taxonomy): Eukaryota > Fungi > Ascomycota > Saccharomycetes > Saccharomycodales > Saccharomycodaceae > Hanseniaspora > Hanseniaspora thailandica (nom. inval.). The sequence goes on along the minus strand of JAJMDF010000258.1, from coordinate 8,649 downwards.
GAAATCCTACTTGAACTTGGAAACTAAATTGCCTACTACAAGGGATTTGAAAAGGGGAAAAGGCATTGTCAACAATGTAGAACTTAGAGTCACTTGTTTCTGCTTTGATACTAATAATAATGTATTATACACTTGTTATTCTAATTCAATGATCAGAAGTTGGGATTTTACCTTTGACGAAACTACAAATGAGTATAACATCACATTAAAAAATGAAGTCTTTTATAAACAATGTAGTATATTTGACTGTACGTTGATTAATGATTATTTAATTTTAGGAACTAGTGAGGGTATATTAGTTTCTTATAAAATCAATGGTTCAAAGTTGGAAATGAAGGATTGTTTGAATGCACATCAAAATGGTATAATGAGCATTGATAAAATGAGAGAAGACTATTTAATCACAGGTGGTGATGACAATGCTATATCTCTAGTAAAAATTGACAACTCAACTGGTATATTTGAGATTTTAAATCAAATAGCAAACGTTTCTAACTCAGCTATAAGTAATGTTAAAAAAGTAACAGATGATTCATTCCTCTTCACATCGATAGATCAACTAGTTGGAACATATTCCATAGACTACGATAAGAAGTCAATGAAGGAAATAAAAAAATTCTACACGAATATAGCAGACACACAGAGTGCTGACATAACCGAACATTTCGTATTCTTGGGAGGGTTAGGGTTATCTATATACAGAGATCTTATATAACAAGTTTTTTAATAGAATTAAACTAATTTTAACCTTGAGTTTGTTTGTGTCTTGGGAACTTCTTACAGTAGACCTTTAATACACCTTTTCTGGTGACAAAGTAACAGTCAGGACATCTCTTTTTTACAGATGCTCTAGTCTTGAAGGCTCTGGTTACAGAGTTAAGTACATTTGTGGTGTTTATGTTGGATGTATTGGTTTTTGGGATATTGGAGATTAGTCTAACTTGAGGCTTGGCAAGTGTTAGAGAAGACTGGCTCTTTAGAAGAGTATTAGAAGTATATGATATTTTCTTAACAAATCTGTTAAACATTGTGGCTATGGTGGTTATATGTAGTGGTATGGTTTAGTTTGCTAACTGTGATAACTTGTGATTTTTAAAAAAGAAAACGATAGGAAGGAGAAAAAAGAAAGAAAAAAATTTTCTTGGTTAAGAGCATCTGGTTATATCCGAAATTGAAATCTTTAAGTGGAAGGAGAAGTCCCAGTAATGACAGTAACTACTTTGTAGCTATTATCAGTTATGTTTGAACTTAAATAACAAACATTTAAAGTTATTTTTTATTATGATTTATTTAAACAATGTTGATGTAGTTTATAATTTAAAATTTAATGGAATACTTCTTTTGATAAAGTGCTTGTTTTAAGAATTTGCGGTAAACCAGAATGGATAGTAAATTCAAAATAGAATAAACGTGTGAATGATATGATCATGACTCTTTTTATAACTTATATAGCATCTTCTTCTACATAATTTCATCCCAAATCATGCCTTTTTACCTTTTCAAATTTTAAAAGTTGTTTGCGGATTTATCTTCCTCAGTTTTTTTACGCGTCTGTGATGTTCTTTGTTTACTTCATGGTAAAATATAAAGTCATCTGAAACCAAACAACCATGAATAACTCTCTCAACAACCCTGATGCTGGGAAGAATAGAGTAAATAAGTCATACAATACAAAGAGCAACTATACACAAAATGACAACATTCCAGATGTCATAATGGAAGAAGACGAGGCTGACGTTGATCATAACAACAACATTTCTATTTCCAACATAAGTAACTTGTTTCAATCTAAAATTCTGGACATGTCCATAGTCAACAGATCTCAGCAAAGACTATCACCAATACACATTAACAACAGAAAGTATCCTATAATTGATTACATTGGCACAAACAGCAATAATAATAAACTTACAGACAGATCATTAATCATTGGATCTCCAACAAGAAAAAATAACATCATTGAAAAGAGCTTGATTCAAGAAGATGATGACTATAAAGGTCCATTGTTGAATATATTACAAAAGGCAAGTTTGAACTACTCTGAAGAATTACCTGAATTTTTTGAAAAGGAAAACACATCATATTTAGTCCCTACTGATTTTTATAAGAGAAATCCTGAGATCAAGCTGTTCATTAAAGAAGAAGATCTGAATAGTATAAATCAAGAAACAATTTATAATAGCCTGTATACCAAAACACCTTTGTTGGAAATAGATAGGTTCATAATTAATGAGTTGAATTCCAAACTTGAAATGTCTCATAAGAATTTTCAAAAGATTATAAATGATTACAATAATCCTGAGAATTTGGAAAAGCTACCTTATTTATTGAGAAAGTTTGAAAAGAATTCATATCAGAATATGGTGGATAACGATGGATACAATCTAGACAAGTTGATAAAGCTGCTGAATATTATAAAAGATAATTGTGATTTAGAATCTAAGAAGATATGGTTGAACTGGAGGATACAACAACTGGATGGTATATGTTTAGTTCTAAGAGATAATCTAAAAATGGTTGAGGAACAACAAAGAGAATTGAACTTTTTTAAAAATAAATTAGAAATGATCAATTATGAATTAGGCAAACTCAAAAAGTTGAGTTGCTTTAAAAAGAACAAAGTCAAGGCTCTGAATACTAGCAATAAGAAAGATGCTGATAATGACTATGAAAATGAGAAATGGGAAATAAAGAGAAATATTATTTTGAAGAAGTATAACTTTGATATTGGTACTCGTGATGTCACAAACGATAAGGAGAAGGAAAAAGAATTGATCTCCAAACTTAAGGAACTAGAAAAAATTCCACAAAGAAGTGTTTCTGTACGTTCGCCAAAGCTAGAACTCAAAATGAAGAGAGAGGATAGTTTCTTCGATGTAGTTTTGCCATACTTTTTTGGATTTGATTACACTCTTGTGAAGCAAAAAGATGAAAAGGGCAACAATCAGTTGAAATCATACTTATTTGATTTTAAACATTTGCCTACGTTTAGTATTCAATTTTCGTTCAGTGAACAAACAAAGCAAGTGACTGATGTTCATGAAGTAAAAAGAAAAACTGTTTATGAAAAGAAGAGTAGGGTTGACCTTTGGAAACTATTCTGTGATGATCAAAAAGTTGATATAAAAGATACTATCGCAAAAAGTGAGACTTCAGATTCAAAGATGGAGAGCATAAAAGAAGTGATGAGTTCATTCAAGAGAATAGATGAAGGATACAAGAAGCTGAATAGACTAGTATCTTTAAAACTTGATAATCACTTCTTTGAGGGAAAGATCATGCTGAACAGATTCAATGGTAAAATAGTCTTCAGAATCAACTATTCCAAATTCAAACTGATAGTGCTGGATAACTACAACTTATTCAAGGAATTAAGCTTAAGACCTGTTGCCGAAGACGAAACAGAATATGTTAGAATTAATTTCATCAACAATGACATGGATGGTAACAGCTTGTGGAAAGAGGAGATGCCTGCATTCTTCAAAGACATTCTAGGATGGTATGTATAACGTTTAATTAAATGAAGCTGTATTCAATTCTATTTCCTGTTCTGGAAAATACATGGTAGCTGTGGATTAATTTCCACTAGTTAAAATTTTTCTGCTATGTTTTTTTGCATTTCTTTTTTTCTTAGCGCGTGCAAAAATATAAGTTTATAGCTGGTATGATTTAAGTGTGTTTATAACTTAAGAGTGGAGAAAACACCAATAATCACAGTCCATAACAAGATAACGGAAATGTTTAATTCATCTACGCTGGGACCTAGCAATCAAGCTGCCAACAGCACCATCAATTTTGGAGCCACTCCAGGCATGTTGCAATCAACACCAACCGGCCCAAGTTCAAATAACCCAGTTACTTCTGGGATACCAAATATGTTTCAAAGTGTAAAGAAGTCGGAATCTACCACAGGTGGGTTGTTTGGTAACAAGCTTATAAACTCACCAACACCTGTCAACCAACCTGTTCCTAGTTTGACTTCTTTTAATACATTGACTAACAATACACAACCAAAGCCTAGTTTTTCTATGTTTTCTCAAAACAATAATACCAACACTGTGAATAATGCTGTTCAGCACAATAACCAATTCCAAGGGATTGGTGTTTATGGTGTTCAGGCAAACCCTGTGACTATGACTCTAGGTCAAGAAATGCCACCTTCATTAGTCACTACCAAGAACGTCAAAAAGTCTAAACATAAAAAGTTGAATTTAAACGAAGTGATTCACAAGAACATACAAAACCAACAGTTTTTCCAAGCTAATAAAACAGTTTCATTACAAAGAAAAGATAATATAGTCAAGAAGAACAAGTTGGATGTTAAGTTCGGTTTGGGGAGTAAAGATCTAAAGAAGTTGGACATAAACACTGAGAAAATCCAACAAATAAAAGATAAACTGTTCAAGAAAGAAAACGTTGTTGTAGAGAATGTTACTAAAGAGGAAAAGGTTAAGAACAGCACCAAACTGGAAGAACTATTTGGTGACAAGGTTGTTAAAGAAGTAGAAGTGGAAGATACAAATGGCTACTGGTGTTATCCAGACATCTACAACCTTTTGAAACTTTCAGAAGAGGAGTTAGTCCAAATAGATAACTTCACCATTGGTAGAAAGGATTGTGGTAACATCAGATTCTGCGAACCTATAGACCTGAATCATTTGTTGAAACCATCCTTGAAGGAGAATTTGTTCGGTAGAATAGTCAATTTCAATGAAGTTGACAAAACAGTTGAGGTTTACCCTGATGAGTTTTCTGATGTAAAACCAAACATTGGTGAAGGGTTGAATGTAAGAGCTATCATAACTTTATTCAACATTGAATACAACAAGGAAAAGTATAACTTGAATGAGTTCATCAATGTTTTGAAGAGCTATCCTGAAAATGAATTCATAAGTTATGATCCATTCAGCAAAATCTGGATATTCAAAGTCAGACATTTCAGCAAGTACGGGTTGATCAATGCAGAAGATAGATATGCTTATAACGGCAACAGAAATGTATTCAAGAACAAGGTTGTCAAGCCATTCAAACCTGTTGATGCTACAGACAAGAGGAAGGACAGTGAATTGGGATATTACGAGTTCAGCGAGGATGTACGCACAGTTGAGAAGAAGGTTGATGAAAACACATACACTTCCTCTGCTGTTGTGAATGATACTTTAAAGAAGGAGATTTTGCAAAATCCAAACATCATCAAGGAGATGGTTTATGAGCCAATGAATGTTGAAGCTGAAGATATCCAAGAATTGTTGAATGATAACATTAACAAGAACTTTGATTACAGCGATGATTTGTTGAGTCAATTACAGTTCGCCAAGGGGTCCATATACAACAAATTACAACTGAAGAAAGATTTGATGAACATAGAACTTGAAAAGGACTTATACTTGAACAAGCATGATGAAGAAAGCATGGTTGATGAAAAAGACGACAGCAATAACGACTCAAAAGTTAAAAGTCAAATCACCACCAAGGATAAAGAATTGTTGAAGCTGCTTAAGGAAAAATCTACTTTGAAATCTCCTGAAAACGGCTCTACAGTCAGAATTGATAGCTCAACTTTGAAATTCAAGGATATAGAAGAATACTCCATAATCTTCAAGGTTTTTGCTATTTTGTTTGATGAACCTAAGGAGGTCAGATTTAAAAAGTTGTTTGATTTCTTAAATGACCATTACTTGAAAAAGTTTGAAATTAATTATTCAGATGACCCACTTGAAAACATCTACAAGCTTTTAGCATTCAAGGATATTGAAGGGGCTATAGAATTGGCTAACGATCACGATTATACTGACTTAATCCCACTTTTGCCGTTGTTGAAGTCCATGTCGACTTCTAAAGAGATGTATGATTCTATCACTGGTATAGCTGAAGATAAGGTTGAAGAACTTGACGGTGATGATATTAATCTTGATGACATGACAAGAATTTATAGAGTTCTTGCCAATGATGAAAGCTTAATACAAAACTACCATATTGTTAACTTGTTCGGTATCGATCCTGACGTTGAATCCATGATGAAGATTATGTCTTTTATGAATTACAAGTTTAGTGAAAGTGTTGAAGAGACTGAAAAGCTGTTCAAGATGTTTGTTATTAGAATGGCTTATGTAGCTACAGTCAAGGATCCAGTCTTAAGATGTCTTGAGGTGTATGCATCATTACAACCACTAGAAGAGGATATTTATTTTGATGACAATAGAGACGAAGAGGAAATTTGTGCTCCGATGGAATTCGATAAGGTCTTTGAAAACTTTGTTTTCTACAATGTTTTGAGATACTCTTATAATGAGAAAGAAGCATTTTGCGACGAGATTCTTGATGGCTTCAAGAATGAGATAGATTTCAATGGTGTATTGGAAAACTTGTTTTTAAGTTTGTATATTGCCGATGATTATTTTAGAAAGGAAAATATTACATCCATTCTTGAAGAGAACATTGAAACTGTCATTGAAAATAAAAATACATTAATCAATGAAATGAAATTGGATGCTGATTTGATTTACACATTGATAGGTGATCACTACTCTAAAAACGATCAAATTGTCATGGCAATGAGTAGCTATTTGAAAACTAAAAAAAACGATGATAAGATTATTGATCTATTTTTGAACAAGACTGGCCCTTACTTGATCTTTTTGAACAAGTTTACCGAATTATCTCATATGTTAAAGGCATATGGAAACCACAAGTCTAATGAAAGTGTAGATATCTTGAGTTTGTATGTAGACTACAAGTTAAGCAAGCACACTGACATGAGAATATTAAGAAAGTTGGTTGAAAAGATTGAGCTCTTCCAAACAGATAGAGAAGAATTCAGAATCCACTTATACAAATTTGTTATAGAACAATACATGTTGAACTATAATACTGATGAGGAAATTTTGCCAAAGACATTGATACAATTCATTGAAAACTTAAGTGTGGATAATGAAAGTGTGAACAATTATTTCCGCAAAGTAATTGTTTCTAACATTAATAAGTAAATTTTTATTATATATAAAAGAGATATCTAATAGTTACATTGATCTAATAATAAATCCCCCATTTTGATTAAGTTTTTGGTGGCATCGCTATTTGGGTATGTATCAATGAATGATTCACCTTGGTCACAACAAATACCTAATCTTGGATCAATAGGAAGTTTACCCCAATAAGGAATATTGAATTCTTTGCATAAGGCTTCCCCACCACCAGTGGTAGGTTTGAAGATGTCTGTTGATTTGTTACAGCTGTTGCAAACAAAACCAGACATGTTCTCTACTAATCCAAGAATGTTTATGTTGACTTTTTGACAGAAGTTAATTTCCTTTCTGACATCGTTTAATGCTACTTCTTGAGGGGTGGTGACAATAATGGCACCGGTGACAGATTGTGATTTATTCAAAAGCTTGTTGATAAAAATGTGTTCGTCAGAAGTGCCAGGAGGAGTATCAATGATAAGGAAGTCTAAATCTGACCATTGGGTATCTTTTAAAAACTTTTTAATAATTTGTTCCTTCTTGGCAGATTTCCAAATGATAGGTTGGTCAACTGTGGGTAGTAAGTATTGAATGGATATGGAAGCAAAGTTGTCTTGAATGTAATGAGGAATTAAACCGTTGTTAGAGTTATGAAGTTGAGCATTATCAGTTTCATTCATAGAGCCAATCATTTTTGGAATTGAAGGACCAGTGATGTCGAGATCTAAAAGACCAATGTTCATATCTGGATCTGATGATAATAAAAAGGATAGCAATGTGGAGAAAGTAGATTTACCGACACCACCTTTACCACTTAGAACTAAGACCTTGTTTTTGATATTTGATAAGTTTTCTTTTATGAGTTGGATATCAGGATCTTCAACATTTTTGGCTTGATTTGTTGAGCAGAACTGTTGATAGTTACAAGTATCACAAGCACTTGATTGGCCAGCATCTTCTGACTCTGGACCTGGGCAATGAAGAGGTTCGTCTTTGATAATATTAGGTGACATTTTGTTATTTTAGTTTTTTTTTTGAGGGTATATATTTTATTATTTTGTTTAAATTTAATTATAATAATAATAGTTGTTTTTTATGTAATATAGTTTGTAATGATGATTATTAGTAATAAAAGAGGTGTGTAACTTAATTTTTTGTCCGATGCCGGGAGAATTGTATTTCGTTGATGATTTTTTTTTTTTTTTGAACAGATCACGTGTAAAAAAAATATGCTGATCACGTGTGTGTGTATATATCTTAACGCCGAATTTATTATAAATTATATTCTTAACTCCGAATTTGTTTTTTTTTTTTTTATTTTATTTTTGCCCTGATTTACACAGATGATATGGAAGAATATGCGCACATTTGATTTATGTAATTTTTTTTTTTTTTTTCTTTAGCCCCTCTTTTTTGTTTATTCAACCGTTGATGTATTTATTACAAACTAGAACAAAACATATTACGCAACACAAATAAGAATTGAGATGCCTAAACAGGAAATTTATACACAACAAAATTAAAACCGTTGGGTTTAACAGTACACTTACAATTGTTAAAAAATAATAATAAACACAACCGTTGAACATATTACAACACACAGTTCAGTAACAAAATTGAATTTTATTTGTCCTTAATGAATACACTCTTGACAAGTGCATGCTGTCACTTCCAAAACGTACTGTGA
>JAJMDF010000257.1:0-43494 GCA_030573475.1 Hanseniaspora thailandica (nom. inval.) | reverse complement strand
CCTGTATACTCATTGGCAAACGAAACTGGCTGATTGACCCATCTATGACTTTTTATATCCACCAAATCAATTCTATCTTCTGGTGACGGCTGCAAAATCTTTCTTAGTAAGTTCAATTCGCTCATTCCTATCTTGTTCCAAGTCCCATCCAATGGCTTGCTGTCGTTTTCTATAAAGTTGCTATACCATATATCATTCTTTGTTGGTTCAAACCAAGGTGTTGTTCCAGTCAATAAAACAAACATAAGTATACCGCATGACCACAAATCCGATTTCCATGGGTAATATCCGTCTATTTTATTCAAAAGGTCAGGGGCAATGTATGGAGGAGACCCTACCAGATCATACGACCTTTTATACACAACTTTACTTTCTCCATCTTGTTGTTTCTTCTTGGTTCTGAACACTGTAGCCAGCCCAAAATCAGCCAACTTCAGATTCCCTTCAGAATCAATCAGAATGTTTTCAGGTTTGAGATCTCTATGGGCCACACCACAATCTTTATGCAAATATTCTATCGCAGACATCAATTGCTTGAAGTAAAACCTTACAACTTCGTTATCAGAAATACCCACATCAGGTTCAATCTTATCGAATAAGTCACCACCCTCAGCGAGTTCTAGACATATCCACATGTACGTTTTGTTAAGGTCACATGTGAGGACTTTGATTATATTGTCGTTCTTAGAGCATTTCTCATGGATGATGACTTCTTTGGCTATGTCGTTTTCCGAAAGCCCAAACTTCTTGCTGGTGCTTAAATGGATGAACTTTATGGCAAATACTGTATGAGGTGGGGTTAGAAGTTTAGCCTTTTTGACAAATGCAAAGGATCCTTGGCCTAAGGTTTTGGATATCTCGACGTTTTTGAGTCTGGGAAGGGTGTCTATTTGTGAAAAGTGTTTGTTATCTTGCATGCTGAATGAATTATACGTATTTGAAAAATAAGTTGCTGTCTTGTTGTAAGAACACTTTTTAAGATTATAGAGAAAAGAGCAGTTATATAGTCTAAAGAAAGCTATATGGTTGTCTGGTTAAAGACAATTATGATTTATAAACAACTAATAGATCGCAATTTTTAATGTTATTTCAAAATTGTGAAATTTCTTTTCAAAAAAAAAAATAAAGAGGAAAATTCCATGAAGTGCGATTTATACCCGTGTAGATTTTCTCTAACAACGATTTTCTTTGAAATTTGTAATAGAGATAAGTGATCAAAAACCCATACAAACATGAGCATAAAAGTTACAGATGAATACCTGGTGAAGGCTATTAACAGTTCAAAGGTTAATAAGAAACCACTTGTTGTTTACTTATCCAAAGATAACAACTTAGAGTGGCTAAGTTCATGGGTAAATGAAGATAACGTTGATTTGATAAACAACGGAAAGGCATGTATTCTACTTAAGATTGATATCAATGATTTAAACTCTCATCACCAGTTTTTTAAAACATACTTTAAGAATTTGAGCAACTATGAACAACAAGTTTATGAGGATATTTTTGCCGGTAGAGAAAACGTTCTTGTTATCATACACAACAACGAATTCCAGTATGCAATAAATAATGAAATGGAGAATCAAGAAAAGAACGACCTTCTACAAGCATTTATATCTGACTTCCAAGAGAAACCTAAGTCAATATCAAACCCCACAACTAAATCCCAGCCTGAGAAATTGGATTCACAGAAAGTATACAAAAACGAATATCTAAAAGCGAAGAATGAAGATCGTTTGGAAAGACAAAGATTAAGAAAACTGATCGAACTTGACAGACTCGAGAAGAAGGAAAGATCTCTCAACAACAATGTTTCTTCTACTGCTTCCGAAAACGAAGTCATTATTGAACAACTCAAAGATAACATCAAGAACAAGGGCACCAACAAGGATTGTAAGTTAAGTATTAAGACCCCCGAAAACAGAAACATCATTCATACATTCACCAAAGACGAGACTCTTGACGATGTAAGAAAATACTTGATGGAAGATGAGGGTATACAAAGAGAATTTTTCTTTCATAGGAATATCCCGAGACTGACATATAAGGACATGGATGAGTTCAAGAGCTTGGAAGAGTTGGACCTTCTGCCTAGGTCGGTGTTGTTGATAGAATATAAAAGTGAGGAACAACAGCAGGGATTAAGGTATTTTGATGCAAAAACTTATAATCCGACTGGATTGTTGGGATCTTTGAGGAATTGGTGGAATGGGGATGCTTCACTACAGCATGAGGATGAGGAAGAAGAGGTTGATGAATGTGATAAGAAGGAGAATAGAGAGACTTATAACGGAAACACAACTAATGTGTTGGATCCCAAGAAGAAGCATGTGGATTAGTCATGTATGATAGTTTGAACATGTTTACTAAGTAGCCAAATAGAAATAGCTCTTTATTAAGAGCCAAAATTTAATATCAATTCTGATTTAATAACCGTTTACAATTATGTACTTTGTTTAAAATGCATTTAACATTGATGGTATAATCATTTTAAGTTCAATTTGTGTAGCGTTTGCTAGTGCCAACCTTTTAAAAGTGTAAAATTGAGTGATGATAGTTGCTCTGCTAGAGGAAAAAAAGGCTGGTTTGAGTGATATTGTTCTTTATATAAGATGTATTATGAATCATCTCCTTTTGTACTTTGAATGTAGGAAAAGGATGAAGTCTCAAGCCGTAAACGTAGTAACGACAACTTATAAGATGAGTACTTCTTTGAATTCCAAGTGTGAAAATTTTGCTTATGTTCCGAATAGGAAATTTTGTATTTCTTCTTATAATAATTGTGTAGCGTAAGGTTGGCCGTGTAGCACATAATTTAACACGCTGTGTCCTATCTTCAAAATCCCCCCTGTTTTTTTTCTAATCCATATTAATCATCTCTAATTACACAGATGGTAAACGATACATAAAGGCCAAAAACAACTACTAATACTATATGAACCTTAATGGAGATACCTTTGAAGTCTACTCCTAAAAAAGGAGCTAAGAAGTTACCCTTTGAAACAAAATCCAGAACAGACTCTTTATCTGGGTCTCCAAAAAAGAATTCGATTATAAACATCGACAATGAAGACGACAACGACAACAGCTACTTCCTCGAGAAAGAATTAAACAGAAGGTTGGATGAATACACCACTTTAGAGCAAGAACACATGGAGATCCAAAAAAGACGAAAACAATCTATAAATGACATAAAGTCAAGAAAAATCTTAAACGAGAACAACGTAACAACTGAGAACGATGGGAACAACACATTCAACGCCGAAAGCTATTATTATACCGATTTGCTTCCAAAACCATCACTTTACCAATACTACAAAACCAAGGTCATGAAACTTTATTTGGAGGTTTGTTTGACTGTATTATCCTACACCCCTTGGTTCATCAAACGTTTGCTCTTTTTGATATACTCCGTGTTTAATAACATAATCAGATTGAGATTCAAGGCCAAGAGGAGTTACGCTGAGTTGATCAATGAGCTGCCCAATCTGAAGACTTATGAGGAGTACTTAAAGTTTGCAAAGAATGTGGACAATCTCACAGGTGCGAATATATGGAGAGAATCGTTTGTGTCGTCGAGTTACGATTACGAAACGGTGTTGATCATGTATATGATGCTTTCGAATTACGATATGACTAATGAGGGTGATATAGTGAAGATAAGGGATTTGTTGATAACGGACGGACCGTTTATGACTCGGAACTTTGCAAATATAGGGGATGTTTCTCTTTACAGTAAGTCATTGCTGGGGACTAAAAAGTTGATTGAGGTGTTGCTAAAGAAGTGTAATACAATTTTGGATAATTTGGATAAAAACAATTTGGTGGATACCAACTACTTCAAGACGTGTAATTTATCCTTGGGACACACTGCATTGATTTTGAATGGTGGTTCCTTATTTGGATTGTATCATTTAGGTGTCTTTAAAGCATTGTTTAATAATAATTACTTACCCAAGATAATATCGGGATCATCAATGGGTGCATGTATGGCTGCAATAATATGCTGTCTGCCTATAGAAGAAGTTGATAAAGTTCTTAATAAAAATGAATACATTGTGAATAAGTTGATCACAGAAGAACAAGAGTTGTTGAAGGAATGTGGCTATGGCCAACAAGATTTGAAGTTCTTAGACGATGGCAAAGACACTGACTTGAACATGACCAAAATGATTACCAATGTTATATTTAAAGGTTACTCTAAGGATATTTTCTTGTTTTACAAGTATGTAAAGCTGAGAATTTGTAAGAAAATGACATTCCAAGAAGCTTTTGAATTGACTGGCTATAAATACAATATAGTCATCTATCCAAAGGAGTATGTGATCACATGTCCAACATTGCTAAATCACATTACTACACCCAATGTTATTATATCATCTGCTATAGATTGTTCTTTGGGATCAGAAATGGTGCCTAACTGTAAATTACTTTGTAAAAACTTTAAAGGTGAAATTGAAGATTACTTGATTACGAATATCTTCAAAATAGAATATTTATCACCAGATAGATACAATGATTCCAATTCAGATAACAACTACTCAAAGATATTTGCTGGTGAGAAGAAGACTGCCTATGAGAAGTTGACTGAACTTTATAACGTGAACAATTTCATCATATCACTAGCAAGACCGTATCTATCAAGTTTGCTAGTTAATGACTTGAAAAACGAAATTAATGTATCCAAATACTATCAATACTCCAAGTCTTATCTCAAAAACAAAAGAAGAGCCTCTCAAGTCGAGGAGGAGGATTTGTATGAAAACTTTGATATCAATACTTATACTAGATATCAAAAGCCATTCATCTCCACTAAGTGGATATATCAGCTGGAAAGAAAGTTCAAAAGTTTATTGGCTATGGAATTCAAGCATAGAATTGAGGTGATGGATGATTTAGGAATTTTGAATCAATGGATCAGAAAGTTGACAGTGGATGAAAGAATACCTAGTAATTATTGTGACAACATGACTATCGTTCCTAGCATTTCCGACATTTCCATTTTCAGAATTATTGAAGGGAGATTGGACAATATCGACTATTGGATGTCTGTGGGTGAAAGATCGACATGGCACTACATCCCATTGATTAAGACAAGATGTCAGATAGAGTTTGAGTTGGAGAGGATCATAGCGAAGAGGAAGTAGTAGCTTATATAGAAAGAGTCATCCTCGGCATCGGGGAAATTAACATTTTTAAGTATAAATCGGGGAGAGGTTTTTTGCTGAGAGAACACTTTTTTTTTTTAAATTGTGTGCGTAAAGTTTGAATATTTTCAAATTTTTTAAAAATTAAGTTAGTCATTGATGTGACTAGGAGATTTATATAGTTTATAATAACCAGAATAAACTGTCAACAAAGTCTGTTGATTACCTCAGACAGAACTAATATAATGTTTAGACTTAATTACTTCTCGAAATTTACCAGAACTTATACACAAGATGCTAAATTCAAAAGAGAGTTCATTACAACGATTTTACAATCAACTGTAACCAAGAGAGAAGCCAAAGATTACTTAAAGAAGTATGACATTAATGGTAACAAGAACAACATATCTCTGATTATTCTAGAAGATTCGAATGATTTACTCGAGCATAAACAATCTGTAAAGGAGAATTTGAATAAACTTTTAAATTTAGGAGTATCTCCTATAATGCTGCTTTTAGATAAAAAGAGTGGCGAGAATAAAGAAATGCAACTGTTAAATTATTATAAAATATCAGATCTACTTAATTGTACAACCATGCCAAATCTTGATTATGTTCCTCCAAATTATAAACCAACTGCAATGAACAAGATAGGACAAAGAATGATCATGTATAGATTAGAAGAAAATAATAGTCATAATCAATTAGTGGATTTTGTCAAGAATATCAATCAAAATTTAGGTTCTTTGGAAAAGATTATTATACTTAATAAGAATGGTGGTATTCCTTGTGAACAAAGAAATTGGAACTCACATATCTTCATGAACCTGAAAGATGAGTATTCATTATCTATTAATGAACTAGATGGTAAGCTTACACAACTTGAAGAAAAAAACAAAGATCTTATTGAGAAGGATAATACTAATATAGATGTAGTAAAACAAGCTATGTTTAACTTAGATTTGATGAATGAAAGTTTAAATGTCCTTCCACTATCCTCAACTGGGTTGATCACATCTTATAGAGCGATTGGGGACAATAATCCAATCATCCACAATATTTTAACAGACAGAGCGTTATTATCATGTTCTTTACCCATGCTCAAAGATTTTGAAATTGATAAAGATAAAAAATGGTACGAACAAGGGATAGATCATAAAATTGAAAGAGACTTGAACTTACAATCAACTGTATTGAAAAAGGGGGTTGATATCAAGATGTTCAAGGATAGAACATTGACACAATATAATAGCATAGGCTTGCCACAGAAATATCACATCGACAGTTTTGAAAAGGAGATTGAAAACAAGTTAGATTTGAACAAGATGAAGACTATTATTAGAGAGTCTTTTGGAAGAGAACTGGATTTGAACCATTACCTTGACAGAATCAATGGAAATATCTTTATGATCATAATTATAGGTGATTACGAAGGTATAGCGATATTGACATATGAAAAGTACGACAAGGGTGAGATCATATACTTGGATAAACTTGGAGTGATGCCGCATTTAAAAGGATCATTGGGGATATCGGACTTAATGTTCATAGAGATGTTCAACAACATACACGATGAGATACTGGTTTGGAGAAGTAGAAAAGTGAATGTTGTGAACAAGTGGTACTTCCAAAGAAGTAAAGGAACGATAGATTTGGATAAGATAGACGAAGGGGTTGATTCGATATTCAGATTGTTCTATTATTGCAATGACAATGGGAAGGACATGTTCACTGCGCTTGACAAGAGCAGTTTGAAAAGCTTGTGTCGAGAAATAAGAGACATCAAGCCAAGTTGGGAGTCTTAATTTTATATAGTTTCTTAGATAAAGATATACAAATAGCTACATAATATGTGCGTTGTAGATCATTTAATTCACCGTTGACTGTTGAAACATTTTCAAATAATGATCCCACAGCGAAAGTTTCGGTTTGGCGTGGAGAAAAAAAATTTCTTTTTTTTTTTGGCTGTTGAGACAGTCCCAGAGTTTTTCCCTTCTTTCTTCAAAAACAAAACAATTCAGCTAGACACTCCCCCCCAGACAACTACACACTCCTGTGGGGACAAAGCGACATGAACAACTACTCTCAGAGCTACATGGATGCAAACCAAAGCAGCCAGTACAACCCATCACTCACAGACAACAAAACCGTAACAAAGGGGTCTTGGTCAAAGACTGAAGATCAAAAGCTTATGGCCATTGTTGAAGAACTTGGTGGCAATGTCAAGAACTGGACAGATATATCTAAAAAGATGGTTCCATTCACAAGAACTCCTAAACAATGCAGAGAAAGATACCATCAAAACTTAAAGCCCAATTTGAATAAAGATCCTATTACCGAGGAAGAAGGTGAAAAGATAAATTACATGGTGATAAAACATGGTAAGAAATGGGCATTCATTGCAAGATCCTTGAATAATGGAAGGTCTGATAATACAGTCAAGAATTGGTGGAATTTGAAGGAAGGAAAGAAGAAAAGATTAAAAGCTAAGCTTGAAAAGAAAAAACTATCAGAGTTTAAGAATATAGAAGACACAGAAAAGAAGTCTGTAACGGTTGAGGAACCATCGCCAGCTAAAAACATCCAACCTGTTGAAAAACCAATGAACATAGATAATAGAGCCAATCAACCAGCATTCCATATTAATGGATTGAATATGAATCCAAATTACGAATGGATGTCTAATGAACTTGCAAAAGGCAACTTGATAGGGATGCCTGTGAATACTTATGCACAACAAAATATGAGACCTTATGATAACAATTTGACTGCAAAGAATAGTATATTCAATCAGAACATTTTCAGCAATAATCAAAATGATCTGCCACAAGTAGACGGAATGATGGGGTTCATGAAAAACGGATTAATGACAAGTAATAGTTTCGGAGACTTGGCAAAATATTACAACATACAACCAATGCCGCAATTGATGAATGGAAGAATGCAATCTATAGACTCTTTTATGATAAACAACATCAATTATTCGCCAGCCTCAAATAATTCAAACAATGAACAACGTAGAATATCCATAGCACACTCTGCCTTATCTGCTAATAACAACTTACCTGGAACCAAGGAGGATGATAAAGGAACAAGAACTAGAGAAAGTAGTATTTTGGCATTGAACCAACAACCAATGCAAAACAACATCTTGCCTATTTCTAGAAGAGCCAGTCAATTCTTCTTGCAACAACAACAGAATACAGATCTAATGAATGACAAGATGAGACAATCAAACATAACATTCAGACAACCATTTGTACAAACACCTTCGCCACAGAACATGAAGAAGCTGCCGCAAGGCGTGAAAAACAATTTCAGCTCGCCGTTGGGGATACAGAACAAAGGACAAGAAAATAATGTGTTCAAGAGTAATTATAGTATAAACCAGGCAACAAGCACCAAAGATGAGAGAAGAAGAAGCACACTTGCTAATATACTGAACAATGATCCTGAGTGATGATATATACAACAATTTAGTTCTAAAGTAATTTACCTTTGTATAAAATTAGCTATAAATTTTTTGAAAAAAAAAAAATACGTGAGTAAAATTTTTCGCTGGTCTTCCATACATTTCTTTTTTCCTCTACAAACTTTAAATAAGTTTGGAATGAAAGATGATGGAAAGAACCCAAAAACCAAATACACTACATAACCACTTTTTAGAATGAGATTGCCTAAGAATGAGAACCCTGCTATTAGAGCATTGGGGATTCCTTCTTTCAGCAAGTTCACCAAGAAGCTGCCATCCAGAAACTGGCTTATTTTCTTTGGTGTTGTTGGGAGTGGAATCAGTGCATACTTTTATGATCAAAATCAAATCAAGAAAATCAGAGCTAGATACATGGATGAAGCTTCTAGAATGATGGATGAATTGAATAAAAAAGATGATTTGAAGTTCAATCAAATAGATAAATTGGATATTCACGACATTCCTACAAACTTAAAGTTAAGAAAATTAAAAATCGTCATCGCACCATTGCCAGATGATTATTTGGATAACACCATGAAAGTTTGGAGAAGATACATAAAACCAATTGTACATGCTGCTGGGTTAGATTATGATTTGGTGTTAGGAGATGAGCAAGGAAAGATCAGAGAACAAATAGCCGATGAATTGAGAGCATACAAGAAGAAGATGGGCGCACAAGAAGATGTTTCAACAATTACTACACCAGTGATTGTTAATCAAATAGATGAGCTTAATCAAGAAGAACCTGCTATAGACCCATTAGTGAATGATATCCTTAACAAGACTTATGATTTCAGTAATGTTTTAGGTGTATTCTACAAAAATAAAGAGTTGAAAGAAGAACCTGTCATATATCAAGATGCTCTTCAAACCAACGATGATAAAGTCGGTGGGGTTATTTGTTTGGGTAGAGGTGCATTCAAGGAATACTTGAACGGTGTTCAAGAAGGGCTTTTAGGACCTGTAGAAAAAACGGAATATTGTAAAGATTATTTGAAAAAGAAGGAAGATGGATGGAGAGAAAACCAAAAGAAGTTATACCCTGAAAAGCCAGTTGATGAGCTTTCCATGCCTGATTTTATTAAAACAAATTTTATAGGTGATAAATTGGATGATACTAAATCATTTGAATACCCACCAAAGGAGTTTGCTGATAATCATTTCAAGGATCCAGAAACTGGAATCAACTTGTTTTATAAGCAACCAATTCTTTTGATGCCACAACAGGTGTTGTATGGGGTTAAGAACTGGCCTTGGAGAATTTATAACTTTTTTCATCAAAGATACATTGTTGATGAGTATTTCAGAAAGACCTTATCAATTGTGAAACAAGAAGTTAATAATGTTAAGACTTCTAAGGAGCTAGATGTTTTAGGAAGAGATATAGAGGAAGATAACTGGCCAAGTAGTTGGGTCAAGAAGGGTACAGAAAAGGGAAGTGAGTGGGTCAAGCCGATTGAAATTGACGACAGAATTGTTGCAGACCTAAAGCTTTACGACACGACTGGCAGTGCTAGTCTGATTAATGAATAGGATCGCTATATAATGTCTTTGTAAATATGTGAACAGCCTTTACTGTTTATGTCCGCTGATAAGGATTACATTTTTTTGAAAAGTTCCCATAGCTTGGTATTTTTTTGCTGCTTTAAACGTTTCCACCACTTTAATTTTTGGAAAAGTTTAGATGAACACCCGATAACACACCAAACAAATGAGCTCATTCTTCAAGCCATCGCTGGACATAGACATCAACCTCGACAACGAGGACAACAGACCTTGTCATGAAATAGTCAACAACAAAAAGGGTATTGTGGAGAAGATACCCATATATGAAGATGGAGAGAGTATAAGTGGAACAATTACTTTACGTGTCCGTGGAGAAGGAAAGAGAGTAGAACACCAAGGAATAACCATATCTCTAATTGGTGGGATTGATATTAAAGATGCTGCCACAAATAACAACACGTTTTTACAGCTAACAGCGGATTTATTCACTCCAGGTGATCTTTTAAACACACAAACAACACACTTTAATTTCAAGAATTGTCAAAAACAGTACAACAGTTACAAGGGTATGAATGTTGACTTGAACTATTATCTAAAAGTCAAAGTCAATTTACTTAATAAAACACCAATTACAAAGTATAAAAAGCTGTGGGTGAACTTATATGACGACATCATCAGCCTCAAACCCAAACCTGTGAAGTTGGATATAGGTATAGAGAATTGTTTACACATAGAATTTGAGTTTGGAAGAAATTATTACACCATGAATGATTTATTATTGGGGAGAATATATTTCCTTTTGAACAGATTGAAGATAAAGAACATGGAGTTGAATCTGATAACCAGAGAGAAGATAAATTCAAATGGGAAATCCAAAGTCAGCGAAACCATACCGGTTTCATATGAGATCATGGATGGCTCGCCAGTGAAAGGGGAAACCATTCCGATAAGATTGTTTTTAAGTGGGTACAACTTAACACCAAGCATAGACCTGGGAAGCTTTTCTGTGAAGAGCTATTTGTCGCTGGTGATATATGACGAAGATGGGCGTAGATACTTCAAACAGGCTGAGATAGACATGTACAGAACCAGAGAGTGATTAATAAAGTTCAGCAAAGAAGTTCAGCCCTGTGTTCTTGATTTGGCAATCGCTACCAGGTGTTTATATGAAAATGCCAACAGGGGAGCAGTTTGGCGTTGTTTACGGGATCAAACTTTTTTTTTGGACAGGCTACACTTTATTTTTTTAAAACTCAAGTCTTATTGTAAGGGGGATTGATAATTGAAAGTGTTTGGATAACACAACCAGAATAATAAATATTATACTATTACCCATAGCAAAGGTCATGTCTGATCTTAAAGACATTGTGAACATCGTGCATGTCATCAACACATGTGCCAGCCTGGTCATAGCCATTGTTTCTATTTTTATAATCAAAAAAACTAACGATAAACAAGCTTCACTCATAATTATTTCAATTTCTTCTTTAGTTATTACTATACTGAACCTATTTACAGAACTAAATACATCAAGCTTGCTACGACTTGACAACGCTTCTAACACTTACTACAAAAGAAACTTTAAAAACAACTCATTAATATGTCTTGTTGTTTTAAACTTTTTAAACTTTGCCAGCAGCATTGTATTCATTGATAATTTGATTTCATCAGACAATAAACTAATCCAAACATCGTCTAAGTCGACAAAACATTTAATTGTTATTGATCTGGCATTTATAATTCTGCAGCAATTGACATTTTTCTCCATATTATACTCTTTCAACTCGGATAATCAAAGATATGATATGCATGACCCGGAATCGCTTATTATGAAACCCATGAGAATCCCAAATAAAACAAAAAGGGGCTTGATCAACAAGTCTTCAGAACAAACTTTGACTTCTGATTTTGACTTCATGGATCCACTTCATTATGAAAAGGAAGAAGACAACGAAAAACATGTACCTACTCACATAAAAACTAATGCCAAATGGAAACGTGTCTTCTCCACTGTTTTAAAGAAAAAATCAGTTGTGTCGAATAACTGCATAAAAGAAGAGGAAATGAACACATCATTCAATACTAAGAATATCGAGGTCTACAACAACTCGTCTAATATAAATCTAAACTCACAAAATGATCTAAACCATACTCTTTCGGTTATGTTAGATATCGACAACAGCAAAGAATTCATGAGCAAAAATATAGTGAATGAATCCTTTGAAAGAAAAATTGCTGCGGAACATGATGCAATGACAAAAATGAATACAAGCTTACTACCAACAAGACTGACATCTAAAAAGTCGTTCACTTTATTGAAAGGAAAGATTGCCAATGATAATCCTAATAGAGCTTATAATACAGGAAGTAGAATAAATTCCGGAAACAGCATGAGCTCAGCTGAACAGGACTTGTCCCAAATACCTGACAAGTTCCACAACAACTTACAATTGCTTATAGAGAACGACAACATCCATCTTGATCACACAGCATTTAAAAATGAAGATGAAATACATCCATTGGATCAACATTATACTAGTAACGGAGAAGATAATGACATGGAGCCAAACTGCGGAAACAAGGGTCATCATCATAATTCATTTGTTGATTCCAACAGTTATGAGGAAAAAGACGTCATTGACATTCTTGACGATTTCCTAACTTTCAACAAACACAAGAAAAACCAACTATCTTTGGACACTACCTCCATACCCATGATTGATGAAGATATGATGAACTCAGCCTTTTCAGACGACTTCACATACTCCCCTACCAAATCATTCAATTCTTTGATGATCCCCAAACATAAGAAAACTACTTCTTTAAGTTCCATAAGTCCAAAACGTAAACAAAGTGGCAGTATGTATAAACATAAGAAAAACAGTCAGAGCATGTTTGTGAGTGGCCATCGGTTTGGGAAGAAAAGTGTCAGTCACAAACTTTCATTGTCGAATATATCTTTTGACATTGATGATAATGGAAAGATAGATTTCACCACGCCTTATAAGAATACTAATAATGAAGAGTTTAATAGTATCAAGACAGTCTCTACTGCTAATAAGAGTAATAAAATCATGAATGAATTAAAAGAGGACCAGGAAGAAAACAGAAAGGTTAGTGATAATTCATTTGATTATCCGCAGGTGTTGGTTGCAGAGTATGATAAAGAAAAGTGGAAGAACATAAGCGATTATACATAGAACAAAGGTTTATATATAAAGATGTTTTATCTGGTCATGGTTGCAACTGATACTTTGGCTTCACGATTTGTGCCAAAGACATATTCTTTCAAGGTTTTATGAAGTTCGGGATTTGTCTCTTTGACGAATTCACCGTGTTTGATTATTAAATTGCTGAGGATGTTTTCTTTAAGAGTTATCAATTCCTCGTCTAGTAGTTCTCCGTATAGGTATTGGAACATCCAGGTTTCTTGTTTTAATAGAGTTGCTAAGCAATGTTCATACTGGCTGAATTTATCCAAGAGGACTAGTATTTCTAGTAGTGGTAAAGTTCTTTTACAAATGGAAATCACAGGCTCAATTATGAAAGACCATAGTTCTTCACTAGAACAGATGTTTCTCATCACTGAAACGTAACTGAAGACCTTTTCCACAAACATGTCCACTTTAAAAAGAGCTTTGATGTCTTTTTTGTAATATTTCAAAATAAACCCAGGATCTAGGAAGGAATAGAAGTCTAGTAAGTACTTGTAGTCAGATTTGGCAGATAGGTCTATCTGATTTTTTTGGAATAAGTCAAATAGCAGTTTACTGTCAAGGATTGAGACTTTGCTAATAATTTGGAATATGTATGACTTAGAGTATGATTCAATTAAAGAAAAGTCATCTGGATTAGTCAACATTGTTAAAAGGTCAGCAACTTTATCGCTCATACCGATATCTTTAACACACTTGTATAAAGACTTTCTTTTGGATGTGGTTATGAAGAATTGGGTGAAGAATTGAATCACCAGGTTGAACTCAATGATTTTATATTCCTTGATCAATCCTACAAGGTCATAATCAACAAATAGCAACTTCAAGTCAAACTTGTCATAGAAGTCCTTAGTTATAACTGAAAGAGCCAATGAACTCAAGAAACATTTTTTACCAATAAAATCATAATATTGCTCTTCTTGTTCTGCAGAACTATTCCCATCAATGGTTATTTGTCTAAATTTATCTTCTATAAATGGGACCAACTTCAATATCTGATCCTTGTTTTCAGCCTTCAATGAGTTCAAGTAACCTTCCAAAAGACTTACTTTCTTCAAGTATAAACTCTTGGCATAATCACTATCGGTTTCATAGTCCTCTTTTAAGCTACAGTAATACTTCAATATATTCAAGTTATCCAACTCATTAGTTTTACTACTTGTTTTCATGAAAATAGACAAGATTGGGATGGTGAACAATTCAAACTCATTTTCATCTATAATATCATTGATCTTCAAATCCTCTCTTAACTTGGTGTGCATGGACACATCCATGACTTTCAAAATGGTCTCAACAAATTCAAGAACTTCGATGTGGAACTGGTTGTACAAGTTCCATTCAACTTCAGTCTCAATGGAAAGAAATTGGATTAAATAGCCCAAGTATGTATCATAGCTTCTATTTCTCAGGTTTGTGGTGATTTCATTAAGAGCGTTGTTCTGTATGTGATTCACCTCCTTTTGTGAAGTGATACCATCATTTTTAGATCTAGTCAAGTTCAACAAATTGTCCAACTCAGTTGTAGTTGAATCCATCTTGTATAGTATAATTATTGGTGTTCTTTAGGTTAACTTTGAACATTCTTAGATAAGGTGTTAACAAAAAAATGTGGAACACCAAAGATAATTTCCACCGGAAATGTGTTTAACCACGGTTCAAAGAAAAGTCTGAACAATCACGTGCAAGTCTATCAATAAAGTGAGTCATCATCAACTAAAACAACTTTGATATATAGATATATTACTTCATGTGTGGCTTCAATTCTAGTAATCTTTCACAAGCCTTGTCAATGTAATCGTCTGTCTTACAAACAGCAAATCTCAACAAGTACTCGACTGAAGGGTTCTTCTTCAAATATTCCTCAGTGAAGAACTCAGTGGTTGGGATGGTGATGACTCCCAACTCAACAGCCAACCAATAACACAACTTGAAATCTTTAGGCTTGCTTTGTAGATCAGCTGGGAATTCATAACTTTCAAATGGAACATTCACTTTGGAAAAATCAGCTATGATGAAATAAGTACCCTGTGGGATAGTGTAAGAAATATTCAAGAAGTCAAACACCTTCATCAACTTTTGGAATTTATCATCGTAATTGACCCTCATGTCCTCAAAGTATCCATTCTTACTAGCCAGAGTCAAACTTTCTGCACAAGCTACTTGTGGTGGATGTGGAGTAGAGAAACAGATTCTGGTATGGGCAGCAGCTGGATATTTCAACAACTCAGCATTAGTAGAGATGATGTATCCGACTCTGTGTCCAGTGGCGCAAAAGGCCTTACCGAAGGAACCTACAGTCATCGTGATTTCGGCATACTTTGGATCTAAAGTTGCTATTCTTGGGAACCCACTTTCTTCATCAAAATATAATTGTTCGTAAACTTCATCGGAAATGATCTTGATGTTGTGTTTGTAACATATGTCACCGATCTTTGTTAATTCTTCCTTGGTGAAAACTTTACCGATTGGATTGTGTGGAGTGTTTAAGATCAAAATCTTGGTCTTTTCATTGATGGCTGCTTCTAATTCATCATAATTGATTTTCCAATCATTACCAGAATGTTTACCTTGGCTTAAGTCAGTTGGAGGATGAATAGTAACGTATTTGATTTTACCTTGTGGAATTTGGATGTTGGAGATGTATTGATCAAAGAATGGTTCTAAGACAATGACTTCATCGTGTGGGTTCAATAAACCAATCAAAATGGCTAAGATAGCTTCATTGGCACCTGTAGTAATAGTAATATTTTCATTCTTTAAGGAATTGCCATAGAATTTGTTGTAGTAATTCTTAATAGATTCAATTAATCTAACATCACCTCTGGTTGGAGCATATTGATTGTTCAAAGCATTTGAGTTCAAAGCATTTGAAGTGGCATCAAGCAAAAATTGAGGAGGAGAGTATGAAAAGAAACCTTGACCTAAGGAGATCATTTCTCTATTAGCATTTTTAGGGTTTTGTTTGGCTTTGGCTGTTATTTCGGCAGTTAGAGTCCATACATCCTTAGGAATGTTTGTGAAAAGAGAATTGGCTTGGATAGGCTTTAGATTGTTTGACATGTTTCGTATTGGTCTTAGACACTTTAGCATGGATGGTTTTTTGGGATAATTTTGGGTTGCAACTTTTTTGACAAATTCAAAGTTTAAATATTCAGGAGCGGGATTTTTATTTTTGAGTCGGGAATTAATTTAAAGGTGGGAGATAAAGTGAGAGAGAAAAAAAAACTGTGTAAGTTGCTTCTGATTGAGTGAAATTGTTGAGTAATACAGTAATGTGGCTACGTCAATGATTAGAATGATATGGTAGAGTCATGTGATTACCATTCAGATGATACGCTCAGCACATCATCCAAGTTTGAATAGATTCATTGGCAATCTTTCCAGTTAGGTGATTATTCGGACATATATCTCGCTTATACCCAACTTTTTTCGTCCTCTTAGATAAACTTCCACAATTTTTTTAAAAAAAGATATAATTAATATCACCAAAAACCAATCCTTTTATAGCACAATGATCAGACTACAAAACACTCTATTAAAGATGAAGCCTAGATTCTATGGTACAGACATGTTCAAGAAGTTTGCTGCTGATAGCACACAAAAACAACCTTCCCCACATAAACTACCTTTAAAAGATCAATTAGAATTTGAAAACTTAATCAAAAAAGCCAATGCAGAGATCATCTTCGAGGAATACAATGAAAAAGTCAACACAGACCATCCACTGGAGAACACTAAGGAGCTTGAACAAATAATCACTGAGAGACAAGAGCAAATCAAAAATTTTAAGGGGTTGGAGGAACAAAAGTCATCAACTGCCAAGACTTACTCCACTAATACCATACCTGAGTTTGAAGGTAATGTCAACCCCAAAACAGGAGAAGTTAACGGTCCTAAACAGGATCCATTGAAGTACGGAGACTGGGCTTATAACGGAAGAGTAACTGACTTTTAAAATCAAAATTTGTATATAACTTGAACCGTTTTAATTACTATGGTCCTAATGAGAATAACAGTTCTTTGCCTGATTTGGTCATTGTCTTGCCTTGTTCGTCAACGATCTTGACAGCATTCAGTTTGGCAATAAGATTGTCAGGTTTTGGAGATTCTTCAGAGTTTGACAACTTCATGTCTAAGAATTGAATGTCTTTTTGGAATTCCTTCATTTGTTCCATCATCTTTAATGTGTTCAGGATCTTATTATCTATAGCTATTCTGTATGTTTCTAATAAGGAAGCATCAATGTGAGCCTCTTTCAAGGATAGCTTTTCAGCTTCATTGACCTTTTCTTTGATAGCTTGTAACTTAGTCAATCTCTTTTCCCAGGCTTCTACAGTAGATGTGTATTTATTAGTGATTTCCTTAATGTTATCAACAAGCTGTTCAATGCTCTTGTTATCAACTAATCTATTTTCTAGGTTATCATCCAATGTGTTCTTATATTCAGCTAAACAGGTACGTAACCAAGTTTGTAATGAGTATGATAAAGACAATGCCTTGGACATGGTCTTACCAATATCTTGCATGGATGATAATAGCTTTTCTGGTTCATCTTCAGAGACGTTCAATAAAGGAAGGTTACTCAAGTCGTCAAATGACTTCAACTTGTGGATTTCACTTTCAAACTCGGCTAGTACACTTAAGAAGACGTTTAAACATGATGTGCTTACAGTTGAAAGTGGTTTAATTTCATCATCTTCAGCATCTTCATCAATAACATCAGTCAACATATTGCTCAAGAACTCCATCTTGTTGTTTTCATTGGAATATTCTCTGCCTTGAACGTATTCGAAAGATGGATACATCAAAGTTGCCAGTTTCTTGCTTTCCACATTGTAGTATAAAACATACTTGCTATTTAGTAGCAAAATGTCACTATAGTTTTGCTTCATTGACAACAATAATGAATTCTCGCATGGCTTATCATATGACTCCTCACTCTTTCCTTCTAAAACAATGCTTTCGCATCTACAGAAGATATCAATGAAGTTCAACAACACAATATCGTTGTTCTTGGTGACTGCCAAACATCCTTCTTCAACATTACTTGGAAGCAATTCCTTAATTTCGTACTTGATCTTATTTTCAAACAATTTGAAGTGGTGTAGCTCATGCACACTTAGAACAAGTGTCTTCCAATTGTTTCTGAATATCACAGGAGCAGAAGTATTGTAAACAATAACAGTTTGACCATTGTTGTACAACAAAACCATCATTTGTCTTATATTCTCATGTTTGTTGGAAATATACTTGACATCAACCAATGAGTGGTCGTACAAGGCATCTGGGAAGTCACTGAATGAAATAGGTCCTTGCACACCCATGTTCAAGTACCAATCTTCTGGAACTTCACAACTCATTATACCCACTTTGTTTCCATCCTCTCCAGATTTGATCCAGTTTTTGTTGAACAAAAACTCTTCCATGTCTCTTTGTACTATCTCATCAACATATTTATCAACCTTGAATCCTTCGACTAACCATTCCATTTCCTCACGCATGTCTTGTAAAACATTTTCATTAGTAAACATCTTATTGGACAGCGGAACGAATGGATAAATTATGTATAAGTCACCTTTAATAGAATCAACCAAGTACATCTTCCACCCATCATCGGATAATTCAAAGTTAGTAATGTTCTCAAACTCAAAGTCATTGTCGGTGTGTATGGAATCAAACACATTGCTCAAACTGTTCTTTCCTTGTTCGCTGTAGAAACCTAAAATCTTCTTGGATATTTGTAGCAGTTGGCCAGTCCATACATTCAATTGATAAAGAACATTGTTCTGGGTCATGAATACTACGACTGAGTTGTTGGCCAATGGATGCCATGTTAACTTCTTGATCCCCTCAACAAACTTGGTTTTCATGGAGGTCATTTTGTTGATCTTTATGTCAAGAATGTGGAACTTGCTCTTGTTCTCGGTCTTGTAGTAGAACATCAATAAATCTTCGCCATTGTAGGAAATTTGCCAGTTGTTGAAATCTTCAAGTTTGAATGAATTGTCCATCTTGACTTTTTTAACTTCATCGTTGGTGACTAACATAATTTCATTATTTTGATTGAAAAATACTGTGTTACCATTCCCATGAGTAAAGCTTTTACTCAAAATCTTATTACCTACAGTATCAAACAAGAAGTTGTTCAATTCGTGTTGTAAGAATTCGTTTTGGTGTTCCTTATTTACAATGGCTTGAACAGCTTCATCAACTATGTTGTTGGCAAACAAACTTCTACTAACATCAAAGTTCACAGGCTTGAAATCTTTAGATAATTTTTTATCTCCTTTTTGGTTTCCTATAGAGACTTTTTCATTCAAATCTTTGGTTATACTCAAGTTCTTCAAGGTTTCCAAGAACTTTTCAGTTAATTCTGGTTTCTTAGGTTCAACAGGTTTTTCAAGCTTAGTAGTGACTGGTGTTTCAGGGATCTTGGTTTTTGTTGGTGAAGCACCAGATAATCCTCTAGGAACACTCTTCTTAGGTGATAATAGCAACTTCTTATCTTCTGTAGAAGTTGAGTCCGCTGACAAAATAGTATTATCTGTTGTTGTCTTGCTTTCATTTGACTGACTGGAGACAGAAGGCTTGGCTTCGGCAGGTTTACTTTGACCAAATATAGAAGGCTTGTCTTCAGCAGGTTTACTTTGGCCAAATATAGAAGGCTTAGCCTCAGGAGTCTTATTTTGACCAAATATGGAAGGCTTGGCTTCTTCAGTCTTGTTTTTTCCAAATATAGACAACTTTGACGCGGCATCTTCTAAAGATGGAGTTGCAGGTTTAGGAGTCTCAGCTGGGGTTGCAGGCTTTTCAGGTTCTTTATTTTCAGTCTTAGCTGGTTGGCCAAATGGTGATGGAGTAGTTCCAGCTTGAGCAAATGGTGAAGCTGTTGTGGTATTAGCTGTTTGTCCAAATGGTGAAGGATTGGCTGGTTTAGTTGCTGCTTGTCCAAATGGCGAGGCTGTGGTAGTTCCAGCTGATTGCCCAAATGGTGAGGCAGTGTTAGTAGTGGCTGTAGCAGCTTGTCCAAATGGTGAGGCTGTGTTGGTGGTAGCAGTTGCTGCTTGTCCAAATGGTGAAGCTGTATTTCCTGCTTGAGCAAATGGTGATGGATTGGTGGTTCCAGTTTTGGCAGCTTGACCAAATGGAGATGCTGTGGTGTTGCCACCTGCTACTTGACCAAATGGAGATGTTGTAGCAGCTGGTGCATTTGTAGTACCAGTTTGCTGACCAAATGGAGAGGTTGTACTATTGTTTGCAACTTGGGAAAAGGGAGATGGTTGTGATCCAGCTTGGGCAAATGGACTTGCAGTAGCACCTGTTTGGCCAAACGGATTGCTTGAAGTGTTTCCAAACGATGGCTGGCCAAATGCTGGTGCAGCTGTATTTGATCCAGTGTTAGAGCCAAATGATGGTTGTCCAAAGGCTGAAGTTTGTTGTGTATTATTGTTTGAACCAAAACTTGGAGCACCAAATGGACTTGAACCAGTTGAAGCGGCATTGTTATTGTTGCCAGGAGCAAACGAGTTGTTGGCGGAACTCCCGAATTGTGGTTGTCCAAAAGTGCTTTGACCAAATGCTGGCTGACCAAATGCTGAATTCATGATTGAAGATGCTAGAAAGTCAGCTAGGCAGATTAGATCTGATGTTGTATAGGTTGTATGGGTTGTTTGATTTGTGACTTTAAATAACCCACCTAAGGTAAAAAAGTGTACCAGTGTTTACAAAAATTTGGTGAAGCATTTCAGCTATAAGGCGAGGTTTGAAAAAAAAAAAGAAAGCAAAGTTTTGCCTAGCGAAAAACAAATCATTTAGCTGGGCTTTCCACGTGACTTTCCAGTAGTCAAATGACAGATCCATCACCTATAATTGGTAATGAGTTATCATTCGTATCAGTAGATGTAGATGTATATATTATCTAAAGAGTAATCAAACAACATGTGATAAGTATATTAATTTATTCCTTTTACAAAAACATACTCCCTCTACTACATAAAATAATTCAGAATGAAAAAAACTTTGGTTAATTAAAAAATGGATTCTATATTTGTTAAGCTCATTGGCTTGGTTCATCTACATGCATTTCTGATATATTTATTCATTATTTCTTCTTCAACAAACTGTTAGTCTTCTTGATTTGAGTTCTTCTTTCGTGGTTAATGATAACTTTTCTGGCTTTTAGTTCTTGTTCAGCAGTCATTCCTGGCTTTAACTTTACTTCTTCGGTGATCGTCCATAACCACTCAGGGTATTCGCTATCTTCCAATGCAACTGGTTCTTCTTGTTTATTCTTTATTTTTAGGTTAAGTATTGTTCCGGCAGGACATATAGATGTTTCAGATGTGCTATTGAATCTTTTGGAGATATTAATTATGTTGGTTCTTTGAGCTGAAACTCTTGGTACTAGTTTAATGGATTTAAAAGCAAGCATTATGTATATTTGTGATTATGATCTGTGTATGGTACGTGTTGTTCAACCTCTCTGTCTTTCAACAATGATGTTAGCCAAATTTCATCAATTTCAACTTTTTACCAAGGCAAATTTTCACAAGGCAGGAAAAAAATTTTCCAAAAAAAAAAAGAAACTCCCAATCAGGAAGGCGAGTATCAATCCGGGTAGATGACAATGAGTTTTACTTATTAAATATGTTAAATAAGTTAGAACAATAGCAAAGGTAGCAGCACTTTTATTATTAAATGCATGAATACATTCCAAGCCAGGTAGTAACATAGTTTTGGACTGAACACACTCCATACAAACAAGTGGTATCTTCCAATGAAACACGATAGCAGGAACAGAGCCGACCATATGCTATTCAAAACCAAACTGTACTTTAATGCCAAGTTGTAATTTCTCTTGGATTGTTGTAAGGAGAAGTAAATTGATGGAGCAAATGTAGAACATAACATCAAAAATCCTACAACTTCAATTTTATAATTCTTGGAGACACCATTGTATGCATTGATTAAATCTATAGTTGCTATAGAGTTTGTATTTCCAAAGAAGAAGAATGCCAAGTGTTCTAACATCATTTCGAGTACCATCTTGGTCTTATCACTATAGTGTGAATAGTCTAAAAACAACTCAGTTATCATAAAAATAGCAAACATTGGAATGTTTATGATAGATGATTGGATAATCAAAAAGTATGTCACAAATGCTAATTGATTGCTATTTTTTCTTACTCTTCCTTTCATAAGTCTTCCTAAAATTAGTACTACAGTTATCATAGTAAAAATCTTCTTTGCTGAATTTATTAAACCATCATTTTCTTGTGCCAAATTGTATTCTTTCATCCAAGAAAGATCCAGTGACGAGTTTTTCTGTTCCCAATTCAACTTATAGACAAATATCAGCCAAGAAAGGGATGTAGCAGCTGTTAGTTCGATAAAGTTTCCTTTTTTCAATGTTAACACACTTAATATCAATGTTAGCAGAACTAAGTACCAACAAATAGCTTCATTATCTCTCAAGTAGTTGCTGACCAAATCGTAAAAGAAATATTTTTGACCACTATTATTCCATGATTTCATTATTCTTGTACAAGACAGAAGACCTACGGTAACGATTGTAGTTTTTACTTGTATCTTTCTAAAAACAAATGTAGTCGATACTAAAGCAAATACTAGTAGCCAGTACCATACTTTATGTTCTTCTTCTATAAAACTTGTAGCAAATGAAGAAATACCTAATATTAGTGAAAGAACTACTATACTGAAATATTCTATGTCAAGTTCAAATGTGTATAGTAGTACTAGTGGTATTAACAAGAAGCTTAATCCAATGGCAGTGTAAATCAATGGATAGTTGTAATTAGTTGATGAATCCATCAACTCCTGTTGAAGATGTTTCATAATGGCAATTTCATCTCCAGTATTTTCAACTTTATCATTAGAGCTGTTCAAAAGCTCATCAAGTTGTTTTTGATTTCTCTTCAAATAATCCTTTTTATCAGCATTATTTACAAACTCGTCTAATAAATCTTCTATAACAACACCAACGTTATTTTTAGGTACAGGCAAATTAAACAACGACATTAGTGTAGGAACAAGATCAACTTGTTGGATCATTTTCAAGTACTTAAAGTCGTCATCTTCTTCCTTCTCAATTGGCAAATTTACTTCTTGTTGTAAATTAAACTTCTTACTTATGAAACACATACCAGCATGAGTCTCGCTGTCTGTTGATCCACCATGGTTACCTGAATTAGTCATCCCATGATCCCCCAGCACCAACATCAATGTGTTATCGTCACTTTTCTGATATAAGTCCTCTATAATCCCATCTAATTCTGCTTGTTTCAATGCCATTTCAGGAGGTGAACTACCCATGGCGTGTCCTATGTGATCTAAACCTAAATAATGCAGTATAAGCATATCCCAATCATTTTTGTGGCTGAAGTTTGGTTCTATATGTCTGGTGACATTGTTATCTACTTCTGTATAATCTTTCACAAAAAATGAAGTCGTTCCTTCATAATCATTGAACATGTCAGTGCCAAATAATTTCAACCATGTATCATCACCATAAAAATTTATTTTCTTGTTTGATAAATGGAATTGTTTCAATATAGAATCATGATCTTTCAAGTTTGAAGAGTCGTCACCTTCAGCTACATTCAAAATTGCATCTAAAAAAATAGGTGTGGATCCTGTGAGTATACCTTTCAATCTAGGTAATGTTACTGTTGGTGGGTTGGCATATGCTGTGAAACCCATGGCATGGCCTTTATTGTAGATGTTGTGTAAATTCGTGAAACTTGATGATTCGCCATATAAAAAATCCGACCTTAGTGCATCAATCATTACTATAATCAGCTTTTCAAATACAGCTGGTTTGGAGGCGGTTTTATCATCTGGAGAGAAAGTTGCAATGTCATTAAGGATTGGTTTTCTAGGGAAGTATCCTATACAAAACAAAACTATGGTGAACACTTGAAGCACATGTAAAGCAATGAGCTTAAAGCTTTTCATTATATATCAAAAGAAGTGATTTAGTAAAGCTGCTGGCTAATGGTGATGGTTTTCTGGTGTCTGTTTTTTCATCAAACAAAACACGTAAAATACTTTTGAAAAAATCACTTAGAAGAGGAAAAAGTTTCAGCAAGTAATTCGCTCCAATGCGTCTTATCACGTGCGCTTATCAGAAAGACAGATCCCAAATAAACGAAATAACAACATTGGTATGAACTTGTTTTGAGTAACATATGACAACAATTGTGTAAATAATATATCTATATTGCGACTATTCAAATGGGTTGGAAGGTTCGGTATATCTTCGAGTGCCTGAGTTGTATCTGTTGCTATTGGCGTTATTATTCATTTCATACTCAGCTTCCTTTTGGTAATCCAAATCGTTTTCCTTGCTTAATAAGAAGTTTTCGTTGTTAACTTGATTGAATGCACTGGCTATTTGTGGAGTGTCGTATTCGTAGAAATCCAAGTTACCATCAAATTCCGGATCTTCTTGCATTTCAAGTTGTTCTCTTTTGGATTTCCTTTTCAAATGAAAGAATATACCACCAAAGATTATGGCTATGACGGCTACAGGGATCAAAATACCTAATATGATGGCCTTCTTATAACTAGATGAAGCTGGCTTCTCACATTCTTGAGAGTTACCAGTACATTCATCAGAATCTCTTTTCGCTAGGTTGGACAATGAAGTTGTTAAGATTTGTTTAAGCATTGTATCTGATGTATGAGTAGCAAAGAAGTAGTAGTTGTTTATTCTTTTGAATGATTAAACTTTGAGTGTGACAATAGCAAACAAATGGATCCAATGATAAATGATATTCGGTCTCTTTTAAATATAAAACAATGTAAAGCTCAGTTGCTACAATTCTGTCTTTGTTTTTTCAAGCTTTTTTACAAATCCATTTTTAAAGTTTTTCATCAGCTAGAACGATATCCCCAAACAGGGAGAAAGAATCGCCATTTTTGTCTTTGATTTTTTTGGTGGAGAAAAAATGAAACCCAACGCCAGTTTAGAACTTTAACGTAACCCCGAGATTTTCAATTTCATGTTTAACTATTTGTACAATATCCGAATGAAACTCTGTATACTTTAAAGGCTTGATATATAATAGCAACCTATTGCAATAATTGATCTCTGTAGAACATTTGGTTGTTAGCATTCTTCGCATATCTTTTCTCATCTCTCTTGGCATTAGAGGTTTGCTTTTGCCATGTTCTCTTCTTTTCAGCTAACTCTTGCTTGTCCACTAGTGTAATGAAGTGTCTACTTTCAGCAGCCAAAACTGTACCTTGACCTTCAGTAACTGTTCTTTCAGGCTTGGTGTGCTTGGAGTATACTTGTAGATCCTTCTTATTACCCAATACTAAACCATTTGGTAAGTATAACTTATCTCCTGAATTGAAAATGGCATCTGTGTAGTCAATGCCTTCATCGTCTTCGTATATGTAGTTACCGTTCTTATCAATTCTTCTTGTGACAACAAGTTGGTTCTCACCTTCTTCTTCATCGCCATCTTCAACATCATCCCATTCATCATCATCTTCGTCTATAACACTTTCAGCACCGTACTTCTTGTTGAATTGACGAGTCTTGTTATATTCAGTGAAGTCATAAAATTCAGAAATCTCAAACTTTTCATCTTCAGTGAAATATGGGATTTTACAATGTTGCTTCATGATCATATGTTGTTGACAAGATTCAGTAGATTTACCTTCAAAGTTACAGCTCAAACACATGTTACCCAAACCAATTTTTTCAGATAAGTATTTCAATAATCCTTTAGGATTTACTAAATAGTTTTCTTCTGGGAAACTGAAGCCGTGTGTGTCCTTCATATGTTCAATGTTTTGTTCGTATGTTTCTATCTTCTTGTTGCTTCCTAATGGACAGAACAAACAATCGTGTTCCTTGAATTCCTTTTGGTTTGCCAATTTCTTTTTGTATACTTCTTCTTCGCTTAATGGTTCTTTTGGTTTATTCTTGAATTGGATCTTTTCAATGTCAGCAGATAATTGTTGAATTTTGTCACTTAAAGATTTTTCAACTTCAGGACTTAAAGTTAATGAACCGTCATCTTGAATTCTTTTCAATTTCAATTCAATTTGTTTCTTTGCAAGTTCTAATAAATCTTGTTTCTTCTTTAATAATTCTTGTTTTTGCAACTTCTTCAAATCCTTTGGCGATAGTTTAGAATCCTTTTCGTTGGTGGTAATCCCAAAATTGTCAACTTGCTTTCTTTGTTCATTGATCTTAGAAACCTTTTCATTAAATGTGTTTTCATCAATGGCTGGTAATTCAGCTACTTTTCTCTTCAAGTTGTATCTGTGCCATTCGGTTTGCATGTGACCTCTTTGATCTTTTGTAGAGGTGAATTGAATCCAACAAGCATTACAAGTGTAGTTCATTTTGGGTTGTATATATATGAATTGGTGGTATCTGGGTTTAACAACAGATGTTTCTTTAATGAAGAGTAGTGTAAGAATTTGACAAAGAAAAAAAAAGTTAATGTGAGAAGAGATATTGAAAATTTCCAAAATAGGAAAATTTTCACTCTCCCCGTTGTTCGTCTTTTCTTTTTTTTCAAATTCGGACATAACAACAATCTAAACCTATTCATGTTTAATTAATTCACACCATCATTGCTTCTTTGCCTTGTCAGCAACTTCCTCCTTTCTCAAATACTTCTTAATATCGTATTTCAAAATGACCATATAAATAGGAATTATAATCAAATTGGCAAATACACCAAGAATTAACTGTAAGAACCAGAACTTAGAATAATTCCAATTTTTGTTTAACCCCATATCGCAAGCCATTAATACCCATCCTATGAAATCAGTTGTAATATCGTCGTAACCTTTATTAATATCATTAATGATAATTTCTCTACATTCTTCCACAGTTATTGGTTTACTTGAACCCTCAATATCTTTAGTTATTTTAGGTTTAGTCAAGTTTTCTTCAATGTACCCTTCACTAGCAAAATTACCAGGGAATACATTAGTCAATCTACACTCTGGGAATTCCTGTCTTAAGATATTAACCAATGATTTAAGACTAGTTTTGGATGGTGTGTATGATGAATAGCCAATGAATGGGAAGAAACTTACTTCACTAGAGAAGTATACTAAATGTTTACAAAGCTCATTTTTTAATAATATATGAGACAAATACAATGAAGATGAATAATTCATGTTTATACCTTGTTGAAGTTCTGAGATGCTATAATCTTTGAATAGTTTTACAGATGCACCACCAGCAGTTAAGTAAGTTTTCTTGATAGTAGGAATGACAGATAAGATTGGCAACATCTTTTCAACGTCTAATGCATTGGATAAATCAATAGGATAGTAATATAATCTACAATTATCTTTGTTGAACTTATCTAGCTTTGAAAACTTTGTGGTGTTTGATATCTTCTTACATGCGTTTATGAGCTTATCTTCGGATCTACTCAAAATGATTATAATTGATTTGGTGTCATGAGTGAAGTGATATTTAGCTAGCTCTAAACCTAGCCCTTGAGAGCCACCAGTGACTATGATAGTGTTATCAGACATCAGATTTGTAATGTGTATACTAATGTTTTTTGGTGATTATAACAACTTTGTTTCTGATAAACGATTTACAAGCTGTATTTTTTTTTTGGCGCCTATACCAAAAAGCTGCCACATAGAAAAAGTACCCAAGAACAGCGACTGTCAAACATGGTCAATAAAAACCTCCATATCAAGAGTCTTGTAATGTTAATTTCTGAAAGGTTTAATTGGTGAAATAAGAATTTACATATATATACAAGTGAATTTTTTTTTTTGACTTTAATTGTTGTCTTTAACCCTATCTGTTTGAGAATAAAAAAGTCAAAATGCTTCTGACTGTCTATCTCTATTTACCATAAGGCTTTAAGGCGTCTGGATTGCTGGTTTTCTTGATAGCTTCGTACTCGGCTCTTAATAATTTCAATTCTTCCTCACTGATAGGAGGGATAGGAATGTCTTGGAACTCGTCTGAGTCAAAGATCTTGTAGAAAGTGTAACCAATGGTACCGAAGAAGATACTGAATAAGAAACCACCTAGAAGTAAGTTTTTCTTCAAGTATGGTTCTCTGGCTCTAAGTAGAGCGTTACTCATTCTCCCTTGAGATCTGCTGTAGTATCCTTTTCTTTGATGAGGTAAGATGGCCATTGTGTATGATAAGTGTTGTGTGGTGTTCTTATTTTGATAAGAAGTGTGTAATGGTTTTACTTTGACAGTTTTGAGAGAATTCTTTAAAAAAAGAAAAATCAGTTGAATCAGCTTATTGGCGTTTCTCTCAGTTTCCCCCGCTGAAAAGAAGTGTTGGATTCTTCAATTTTGAAAAGAAAAAACACAGGTTAATTATGAACAATTAAACAAAGATATTTACAAGTTGATAAATCAATAATAGAATTCATGCATTTCAAGCACATTAAAAGTTATCTTTATGATCTGTTCAACTATCACACTATAACATGTTTTAATATACTATATATTATATCGCTACCAATTATTGGCTCAAAACGGCAACTTGCAAAAAATTTTCACCTTCTTGTCCTGAAGGTTCTTTTTTTTCAATGGTAGGAAAAAATTTTCTTAAATTTTAAAAAAAAGTTAGGATATATATCTCACATATTTTGTTCAAAAAAGTCATTGATACATATCACCAAAGAAGTTAGTACCTAAACAGGATGTTCAAAAGATCTGCCTTATCATTTGGTAGAGGTCCCTTCAACCACACTGCTGGTGAACTTAAAAACCCTAAACAAATAATCATTGCCAAATCTTTGGCTACTGAAATTTTAGATCACAACATGATTCAAACCACTACTGCCAAGGCTAAATTTATTAATAGTCACTTCTACAAATACGTAGATAAAGTATTGAAATATAAGAGTGCCGAGGGTGATGAAGAACTACAATTAAAATACAAAAATGAAGCCAAGAACTTGTTATCCGGTAGAGTTGACGAATCTAACAAAAGAGATGAATTATTCGCCAAGTCATTGGAATTGGCTGACAAATGGAAATCCAGAATTGGTGACAAACATATCAGAACAGTCAAGTTTTTGAAACTTTCTCATCTGGAACCTGCTAAGCACGATGCTCATCCAGTTACATTCATTGAATTAATGGATTTGCCATTATTTGTAAAAGACACTGATAAACCAACTTATGGTAACTTAAGTCTATGGTTAGCTTTAGAATGTTTACTCGGAGACAGTGAATTCAAAATTTATTCCAAGAGCGATAACATGCGTATACTGAGAGAATTCCTAAAAAATCTAAGTCCAGAAGAAAAACAACATTTCTTTGAAGTTGATTTGAAGAAAGCTAAAAATCTTCTACAAAAGAAGAAGTTCTTCAATGAACATGGACGTTTGGTTGCACCAAAGAAAGAAGAAGATGGTGATGAACTAAAAGAAGAAACAGACGAGAATGAAATCAAGCTGGAAGCCGAACACAATTCAAAGAAAGATGAAGCCTTGTTTAGTAGTATCAAAAAGCAATATAACGCCTACAACAAGCGTCAAAATATAAGAGAAGAATCAGTATCTCCACTTGAAGGTCTAGGTAAGATAAACATGAACGCCAGAGCCCATGGTGTTAAGGTGATGAAGGAATGTGATTATTAAAGCTTGTACAGAAATATATATAAAATTTTTACTATAAACCATCAACAGATTAGATGAAACACATTTTTATTGTTAATTATTCATCAACCCCCCATCTCAAGTTTTCCGACTTGATTGATGATTACTTCAATTATTGTGGGTTTAAATAATACTCATTCAATTCATCAATGCTGCTACATAGACTTGCCCATTCAATTGATCTTTTACAACCATCAGGTATACCCTTTATTGGCTCATCGCTAAGTTCTTGTAATCTCTCTTCAAATTTGAGTAATTCATACATGAAGAGTAATGTCGGTTGGATAATTATGTTCAATCTTCTTACTCTCACGTACAAATATGCCCTTACAAGAGATATCCTCAGTTCCTTCATGACTTCAGCAATGACTACTGTTGCAGATCTAGAAACTCCAACCATACAATGTATCAATATTTTTGGATTATTATTGTTCTTTCTGAAATCTTCGATAAATTGAAGAATATCAAACAACGATCCTAATAATGGATCATGTCCATTGTCCAACAATTGATCTATGTGATATATCGTAATTCCTTCACATTTGTAAATGACTACTTTTCTATTAGTATTCTTATTAATGGTGACAAAATCGTATTCCTTTCCGTTTAGAATCGATAATTTCTCACCAACAGATACAACACAGTTGATTTCCAAGTCTTTCAACAAATTAAAGTTTTCTGCATGCTTCAATGATCCCAAGTATAAATAATCCAAAATCTGAGAAGGTAAAGGACCTTTCAAGTTCATCATACAATCTAAATCTGATTTGTTATTAGGCACTATAGATGTATTGAAAAACATGTTGGTAAAATCCTCATTAGTTATTTCAAATCTTTCGTGTATCTTCTTTGGTCCAACTTCCTGATATAACTCTCTCATCTTAGCTTTGGATAAAAGTAATATTTGTAAATAGTTTAAAACTTCCAAATCATTAGGAAAGACAAAGAATGGTCTTTTGAGATCTTTGTGGACATGTAGAATTGCATCTTTCAAGTTAAGTTGTTCAGAGTATATGGTATAAGCCAATATCAAAAATGATGACTCAGAGTATCCATCTTGAGCAAATATCAAAGCCTTCTTATTCAAAGAGGTAGTCAATTGATAAAGATAGTCAATGCATTGAAAAATGTTTTTTATCAAGTGTAAAGTCAAATTTCCTAAACCTAATGTACCAGAAGCAGGAAAGTTGAAATAGATTTTCTCATTGTCTTTCAATTTGGCTTCAATGACATCCTTACTTTCAAACATCTCTTCATTGTTCCCATAAAATGGCTTACAGTGTATAAATATATCCCATAAACATTGTGGATAGTTAAAAATTTGGGTATCATTAACTTCCGATGGGTCTAATTTATCTAGAAAACAGATCGTATTATCTTTATGAAAAGTGTTCACTTTATCAAAAGATTTGCTCAGCACAAGCCCCATATGTGAAACCTCAAAGTCTATGCTGTTTCCTATCCACAAATTAGGATTTATAGGAGTATTAGATGAAATTCTACTCATTTCTAATCTCTCTCGGTATAACAAGTCCTTCTCCCAGTTGTTGATAATATAGGAATCAAACTTGGAAACCAATTGATGTTCAGGTTTATTCAAAGCAATCACTGAAAGTAACGGTATGCCAACAAATTCATGAGTCTCATCGTTTAAGAATTCATCTATTATTGAAACGTTCAAATAAGTTTTCTTGAAAGTTTTAATGTCTGCTATATCTCCAAATATTTTAAGTTTGGAAAGAGTGTTGTGGTATACAAGTCTTATTAGTAAACTTGCACCTTTGCATAATTCACAATCCACCCCATCATTATGATTACAATAGACTAAAGCTCTGGAACTAAGCAAAAACATTTTGCAGCTTTGTATGTCAAATTTTCTATAGCTGCTAGGATCAACTTGTTTTGTATTAATGTTATGATAATTTAAGGTGCTAGTATTAAGATCTCTAGTCTTGAGAATGGGAAGAATGTTGTTGGCTTTACAAATATTGAACAAGCAATTGGTTAATATATCACCTTGAATAAAATTGCTGGGAAGTCCTAAGTTGAACATGTCTCTATTGTAGGAATTAATTTCATCAGTCAACGTTTTTCTGAGTACTTGAAAGGAGTCATCGTTATCAGCTGGATGAAAAAGTATCTTTAGGCTAATGGATCCTTTCAAAACCCCGCTATTCTCAATATAGCTTTCCCCTGAATGTTCATCATTCAGCAAATAAAATGACTTCATTATCATTGTGTGGTTTTGTTTGAAAAATAACAATTCATCGATATCTAGTTCTCTGTCTTTCACCTCATATTTATGGAACCAAGGGAAAACCTTATCAGATTCCGGAAGTTCTGAAATTAAATTGTTTAAGTAGAGTTGGTAGGCATCTTCAAATTCAATTATAGGAGTTGTATTCAAATCGACAAATTTCTGTAATGTTATATCTTCTTCCGAGTTGATGAGTTTACCGAACTTCATCTTCTTCATTTCTATGGGTGATGGTGTATTGTTTCTGCTAAGTTGAAACTTCTTTCTTTTCTTATCTAGCATATCATTGTTGGGAAGCAGTGAGTTCTCGCTGGTGTCTACAGTTAAACTACCAGTTGTGTTTAAATTAGAGTCATTCATTGTGATTAAGGATTATGAGACACGTTTAGATAAACACCTCTTTCAAATTGGAGAAGACAGCTACAAGTTGTTTTTGTTTAAGAGAGAAAAAAGGAAATGCAGATGTCTTTATTTAAACTCAGTGATAGTGTGTATATAGCAATGTGTGTTGATGTTTGTTTTTGGGGGATGTGTTTCTTCTGCTAGACAATCTTCAAAGAAGCAAATGGTGAATATGATTAAACTCCCTTTTTTTTCCTCACTTGTTCACCAAAGTCCAAAGGGTTTGGATGAAAGGCCAAAAGAAGCTTTTTTCTAAACCGGAAAAACTGACAAGTCTTATCCCCGTGGAAGCACTCATTATCCTTTAACTGTAAGACATCTCCAGGTTGTAGTAGGCAATGGTTCCTGTTTTGGCTATATCGTTGACTAGCTTAACCACTACCTTAAAGTTACGGATAGTCTTATTATCCTGTTTTTTGATAACTCCAGTATCCATGATCTCCAAGCTAACTATCTTCTCATTTTCAGCATCTATTACTAAAGAATCATCAATGGGAGATAAGGTACAGCGAGGATGTATATCTGGAAGATACAAGGGCCAAAGTTTCAACTCACCAGATTCAATACAAACTCTGATTAAACTTGTTTTGTTATATTCCAGGTCAACAGACTTCATCATCAAGGCTTGTTGAAATGGCTGAAAGTCGACAGTCATATGGACTTCATATAATGCATTGAAATCAAAAAAGATCTCTTCAGATACCTCCAACACTTGCAGGCCTTCACCATCATTAAAAATGCACACTTCACCTTGGCTACTTAGATTCCAGCGAGTTGGATCCATCCATTTAATCAAATTATATTCTTCTTTGAGTTTTTCTTGTGACCAGTATTTCAACTCTTGCTTGTTTATTTTATCAATCATGATAACTTGTACGTGTTTAGGGGTTATAATCCAAAATACATCAATATCTGAATTGAAAACCTTGGGTGTCATCAAAAGTACCATGTTATCTACAGGTGGTTTGAGGTGGTGAGATCCTGGATAGATTCTAGTTTTTGGTATTCCTTCTTTCTGTTCAGAATGCATTTGATAGTGGCGGGTGTCTTCGTTATATGCTTCTTCACAACCAATAAAAATGTTGTAGGTGGTCTTGACTGTACCATCATCGTTGACAGAAAAATGAACACACTCAACTTCATCATCTTCATTAATGTATGACAGCAACCCAGTAACCTCGCTTGAGTCAAGAAGGTTTGGCATAAATGCAATAGTTATTTTCTGTATGTCATGAAACTTGGCATTCAGTTTCTTATTGAACTTTGGCACCAAAACTTTGCTGACCCATCTTTTTTCATCGTTTATCAACAACTTCAAATTTCCAACGATTTTTGTGTTGATGTCAACTATCTCCAAATACAAATAACCACCTAGTGATTCAATAAATTTAAAGCCTTCACGGATGATTTGATATTTGGTATTATCAAAGATTCTAGTCAAAAACACTCTGTCTTTAATATGTGATTTAACACCAAGCATGTATTCATTGGATGGTCTTGTGTTGTTCTCATTCACAATTTTTATCTTTTTGAAATCACCTCCAAGTTCTACAGGTTGCTCACAAGGATACAATCTATCGTTGCTGTAGTTGAAGATTTCAATTAATGTCACTAGTTCTTCCAAGTTGACATAAGTTCTAATTTTATTCTTTTTCTTGCCAGCATCGCCATTCTTTGATGGAACTGATAGATCCAATCTGCTACTTTTTATGAATACTTTTGACATATCGTTTATGGCACCTGATCT
The DNA here is from genome assembly GCA_030573475.1 of Hanseniaspora thailandica (nom. inval.). NCBI lineage: Eukaryota > Fungi > Ascomycota > Saccharomycetes > Saccharomycodales > Saccharomycodaceae > Hanseniaspora > Hanseniaspora thailandica (nom. inval.). Next base: position 9,104 of record JAJMDF010000257.1, on the reverse strand, counting down.
GACTTTATTACCAACATACAACAAAAGTTTAAAATTTTCAAATATTGGGTCCTTAAAGAATTTAAGTAACTTGATATCTTTAACATAAGTCAAGTTGATAAAGTAAGGATCTCTTGCATTAAAAGCGCTGTTGTTATAGAACATCAAACTAACCATGGAATTTGCATGATGTACCAAACAACAATCGGTATTAACTAAATCATTTTCAACTTCTATCATGCTCAAAAATGAAATTTGCAACTCTCTTGACAAGGGGTATATGCATCTGTATTTGCTAAAGCTGTTTATAATTCTCAAATCATCTATGTGTCTAGGAAGTTCACCGCTGTATATCAAATTTAGGTTTAAATAGTATGAACCCATAATAATCTCCCTATAATTTAAAACCCAGATTTTTTTATTCATAAGCTTATTATCGTCAAATTTGGGCAGGTTTTTAAATGTAATTGGATCACCACCATCTAATTTGTAGTCCAATTTCAAATCTAAGACTCTATCTATAAGTTCTGTTTCTAGCATATAACTGTTAGCATTTGAGATGTAAGTCATTGATATTGTCAGTATTGTTATACTATTTTCCACTCTTACAGCACATGTTGCAAAGTCCAAAGAGGATGTATCAACAGGAAAAACACAGATATCATCTATTTCGCCCCCAACCAGCAGTGTTTGTTGGAACACAATAAAGGACTCATCTTTTTCATAATCGAAGCATATTTGGAATATTCTAAAAAAATTCTTAGTGTATTCTATCAAACACACTGATTTGATAGAGCTGTTAAAAGGATCCAAGATTTCTTGAAAATGATATTCACAATCAAGTGAGGCATTTACTTTCCTTTCGTGTATCTTTACCAATGCATCATCTTGCACTTTCCATAATTCAACTTTACAATACTTTATAAAAACTATACAGTTCTGTAAAGAGTATACATGTGATTGGACTTCCCAAGGAGTTTCATTATTCTTTGCAAAGGGATGGACATCAATAAGAGTGTCATCCTTGTATAATTGGAAATCAGCTGTTGTTGTTATGCAATGGTATAGTGAGCCATTTGGTGTTTTTATGTATGATAAATCGACTATTTCGCTTAAAGTGATATGAGACAATTGTGTGTCTTGTTCTGTCATTGGTTTTGTAGATGTTTAAACAGCAATATTTGAAATTTGTTTATACTTCAAAGAAAAAAATTAGTTCAAAACAAAATGTTAACAAATGACAAATATGTAGCTGGTTTAAATGGTTATTAAACTTAAGTGTCTTAATTGCTATTTCAAAATCTAAAATTTTTTAGCTTTTTAAAATGTAAATAAAAAGTAAAATTTCACGTGATTAGGTATAAACAATTTTTGACTTGCTAACGGCTGTGGCATTTTTTCGGATATAAGAATACTACACCAAACTTTGACTTCCCCCACAAAATCTCTAGATAAACACGAAAATATCAGCCTTTCATGAAGATATATCACTAAAAAGTTTGAAAAAAACAATATCGTTTAATCTACCGCAGGGTCTTTAAAGAAAGTTAATTATATATTGTTTGATATCTTTAGTTTGAAAACGTTCTTCAATCTTGCATTTTCATCCATCAAGTTCTCAACTTTGGTTTCTAAATTATCACAGATATTGTTCAAATTGTCCAAATGTTTTAATAGCTCATTCTTCTTGTTCTTTTTTTTACATCTAAACTTCTTAGAAGCCTTTCTGTTTCTGTACTTTTTCAGTTCATATTTTTGCTTTCTGTTCAATAATGTGTGGTCAACTCTATATTTCTTGGATACTGAGTTGAATACCATGTTATCCATGCCTATAATATCTACTAATTCCTTATCTAATTCAAATTCATTTTCATCAATGTTTATTGGATTTTTGTTCGCAATGTTGATAATCTTGTTGAAACTTTCATTATACATAAATGATAAGTCCAAATCTCTTAAATCGTAAAAGTTTTTTAATTCTTCCTGGTCACCACCATCTAATAATTGATAGTGGTTTACATAGTCAGTAAATTTTTTAGAAGTCAATGGTTCGTTGATAATTTGATTAACTTTAAATTTTGTTTCTTCTTCTGGTATTGGATCGATTACTAATGGGTTGATACTATTGAATTCATTATGATCTTCACTTCCGTCTATGAACTCAAAATCATTATTTGAATACAAATCTACCTCATAGTTTTCGAGTACTTTCATTCCACCAAAATTGTCTGTATGAAAGTAGTGCAAACTCATAATTTTGTTGTTATAAAGATGTGAATTTCTTATATGGGTTAAAGTTGAATTTATTGGTAAAAACAAAAACGATAATTATTGAAATTATTATTTTTTACTTTTACTTTGTTGATAAAAGGGGGGGGGTGTATTGTTGAGAATAGAAAGACTTTTGGTGTGATGGTTTAATTTACAGTCTAATTTTCTTTTAAAATAGTGGGGGTTACTAGGTTATTCATTATTCTTCATTTTTGAAAGTATGTTGCAACAATTTATAAATTAATTATAAGTTTACATTATGCTGTTTATAAATGATTGATTAAAACAGCTAATCTTTGCCATTATACAAATTGTTTTTTTATAAAAAAAAATTAAATTAATTAGGATGATAAAATGTGGATGAGAATATATTACTTTACACTCATAGTAGCTTTTGGACTTGTAGTGAAGAGAACAGCCATTGGGTTGTATGATCATAGTCATATTTGGGCTTATCTCCTACACACATTTTTTAATTAACCTCACTTTTTTTTTTCACCACCACTTTAATCCAAATTCACGGTGCACACTTCAATGCACGTGACTACCTCCACGCTACTCTGAAGACAAAATGTTGTGCATGACCCATTTAGGAAATCAATGTGTAAACAACTATTTTTCTTCCTTTTTTTTTTCGTGAACGGTGCGTTTGTTTACCAACGTTATGGAGAAAAATCTTCAACCTTCATAAACAATCCTCAAAAAATCATCAACGTGTTAAGAAAAACCAAATACAATTAACCATTCTTTTCAAAGTGAACATTCATTTCCTATTATAGTTTTATAGATACTCCATTTTTTTTTTATTCTATTTGTAATTTTAACAGCAATCAATTTTGGATACAAACATAATAAATGGCTTCGCAATCCAACTTATACGGCAAAAACGTTTTCAATGAAAAAAGAATAAACAACAACAACCCTGAAGACAATAACACTACTATGGATAAAGATGAATCAGAAAAAATTAATGTGTTGAAGATAGATAATAAAAGTATAAAAAATGCTGATGATATTGACTTTGGTAATCATTCAGATGATATAGACCCTAACGACAGCAACAACATACCCCTGGACGATTCTGATGTAGAAAGCTCAAGAATTATGATGTCTCATAATTCTCAGATGAACACTGCAAATGTAAGCAGCATGTCCAATAAGCATGAATTGAAATCTGTAATCTATCATGCCAAAGATAGCAACTTAGAAAGTTCTAAGAATCCATCAACATTATCAGATTCTATGGTTCAAACAGTAAATAAATCACCTAAAAAAGGAGGATCTAATATAAATAACAACATTGTTTCATCTATGCTTGATATTGGTGCTGTGAAGCTAGAAAGAAAACAGTCAAACAAGGATATAGCTCAGTATCAATTATACATGCCGAAAAAAAGTACTGATGTCGAAAATAAAATGATACAGAAACAGATGCTGTACAAAAATGTGGCAACCAACATAAATGAAAGCTCATTTGATACTGGCATGAACCTTGATAATAATAGCGATCAAGAAGTTTATGGTGATTTGAGCGAAATGAAATTTCTTGAACCGGTTCACGAAAATGTTCAGCAAGTTGTCAGCGATGACTCAAGTAATTCTTCAGAACCAGATACAAGTTCAATCGATAACAAGGCTCCGTTAAAAGGCATGAGCGCATTTGGTGACAAGAAAAACATGGATGACTCTGTAATATCAGCAGGTCCTATCCGTGAAGCCAATGAAGTCTTTGATAGAATTGCCAATAAAAACAACATGTCTCCTAACTTTGGGAATAATGTAAATGCTGAAGCAGATAATTCATATGAAAAAGAACTGAGGGAGAAAGACGATATTCTAGGACCATTCGAACTTAATAGAATGAACAATTTTGGTAATAGGGTTCAAGCTCAAAGTGTCCACATCACTGGAAAGAGTGGTTTCTCAAACGCCACTACAGCTGTTGACAGCGCAAACAATAATCAAGCCAATGTTTTTGAAGAGAAAATCAAACAAAACCAGAAAGTAGGTAGTCAAGTGAAGCATAAAAAAGATTTGTCTACTACAACACCAGAAGAAATAGGAATGAAATACAATGAACCTCAAAGAGTATGGGATTGGAAACCCACCACTAAGTCAACAACTGAAAACAAAACAGGAGGCAAGATTTTTAATTCAGATGATATCAGAGTTGCTTATAATAAGAGCACAATGTATAAGAAGGAAACAAAAGAATTCAAAAATGATACTATACAAAATATTCCTAATAGCACAACCAGTTACTTGAATAACAATAGCGATGATCTTATGAACACAGAATATCTTGCTAATGGGAACTATGCTGCTTTCAAAAACAGCAGGATCTTACATAAACCGGATGCTTTCAACTATTCTCTATCCCATACGGATGAAGATGCCTATGTGAGTGATATAACTCATCCGTTGAATATTCAAGGGCTATCGGCACCTATCAACTACACAAACGAGGCCAATGATCTTGAAGATGAAAGTGAACCATCGTATGAAAATAACGAGAGCATAATAGATCATGAACACCAAGATATACCCAATATATCAAGCAAGTCATTTGATAAGTTAACAGCCATGCTGGATCTGAATCCATTTGAGTTGAACTTGTCAAACACTGATATGATCGATGTGCTGGAGAACCTGAAAATTGTTCAAGAGCTTAACCCATATGTCTTAAAGTTGGATCTATCAATTAATGAGGGCCAGTGCTTGAAAAATGAAGATTCTGACATAAGCAAGTTGGTTCATTTGAAGGAGCTATTGATGTGTCATATGCATTTGACTGACATCAACTTTTTGGCAAACGGAACTTTCTTCCATTTGGAACATTTCAACTTAAGCAAAAATGATCTTTCAAGTTTTATTTTGCCTTTGAACTTACATCCAATGATTTCATTAAAGTCATTGAACTTGTCTCACAACATGCTCACAGGACATCTAAGGCTAGACCTTTCAAGATTCTTTCCTAGCTTGGAGTTCCTAAATTTAAATGGAAATGGTAATTTAGAGTCCATTGAATTCATCTTACCTGATGAAGGTGTAATTAATATGAAAAAGTTATCACTAATAGGATTGAGATCATTGAAGAAAATGGAATTCTTCTGTAAGAACACTGAAAAGCAGATTGAGTTCATAATTGATGAGATAGATATTACTAAGGCGAATGTTTCTTTACTAAAGTCTTTGAATGACACTAATAATCTGAATGTTAAAATAAAACATATGAAAATATCATTCTCTACTATAGACAACGAAAACAACTTCACTTCCATGAAATTCCCTGACATTGACAGCTTATTTGTAAAAAATTCAGGATGGAGTACTGAGATCTTTGGATGCTTGAATGAGACTTTGACTCATTTGCAGATAACTAACGTTCCATTTGATATGGGATCTTTTGAAAATAGCCTAATCCAAAACAAATTAGTAAACTTGAAGAGTTTCACTATCACTGATACTAATCTGAAGCCACCAATGAACAGTTTCTTACAGTTTATTAAAAAGAACATGAAGGCTACAAATTTGAAGGAACTAAATATAAAGGAAAACTTCAACATTAAAGAAGCATACTTCTCTGAAGCCAAGAAAACAAAGCGATTCAGAATAGGAACCGGAATGATATTTCCTAAGCTATGCAAGATGGATGACTTTGATTTGGTAGAAATATGGAAAGATAGAACATAAGAAACCCTAATAATTAATCCAATTTTAATATCTTTGGTAATTAAAAAAAAGATAACCCAAAGATAAAACTATATAGTTTATTAAAAAATCACTATCTGTGTTTGTTTTATAAAAATAAAAAATGATAACAATTATTCTTCAATTTCAACATCCAGGAGTTCGAACAAATTAGTTGGTTTGTTCTTTTCAGCCCTTAGTCTTTCTTCTTGCTCAGCAAAAGTTTCAACATGATCATCGGCTTGTTCTTCTGTGCCTTTCAGAAGCTTTGTTGGATCTTCCTTGTTGTATATGTTGTTGACTTGATCGATTTCTTGTTTGGCTAAAGCATTGGTTTGTTCCCATCCGGCTTTTCTGGCAGATTGGACGTATCTGGCTCTTTGTTTAGATTTCAGAATCTTGTTATGCAATTGATTGTTGATGTTTAAAGACTTTTCTATGTTTGTTAGCAATGCCTTGTTGTCGATTTTCAAGTTTTCCAATTTAGAATTTTGACTCAGCTTGTATTGTGCAATGATCTTTTCCTTTCTTTTGTTTATGTTGTTTTTAATCTTTGACTCTCTTTTCTTTTCTATTTTTGATTGCAACAAGTTGGAATTCTTTTCCAAGATGGTTTGTTTTATGTGAACTCTGGAGAAATCAGTTTTTTCAGCTCTTCCGACATTTTGTAATTCTTTTAATTCATTTCTTGTGCTTACACCTGCTCTTTTAGCAGCTCTAGAGTTTTTACTTATTTTATTCTTGATAGCCATTTTATCAGTAAGATATTATACAGGGGGTATTGGTTTGTAATGTTAAAGATTTGTAGAAGAGTATTTATAAGTTTAAATTAAAAGCCAAATAGCAAAATTAACTGTCTTTTTTTATCTGTAAGATGAGTTAGTAGGGAGAAAAAAGTAATAATTTCCTATTTAGGTAATTCTGAATAAAAAAAAAAAAAGAAAGTTGGAAATATATTTTTGGATATCCTTATATCCGAATATAGGTCATGTGACTATCGGATATAAGAATATTTCATTATCAGATTTTTTTTTAAAGGGCGGGTAAAAAATGGTTGATTTTTGTTTATAAAACATTTTAAATCCTTTATACAGCTAAATTTGTTTGTTTTTTTTTTTGTTTACCTTTATAAAAAGAAGAACAAACTTTTGATCTACACTCATGAACAAAGCCATAAACAATCTACACTAATCCATATTTACAACAGTCATATCACAAATGCAAGCATTGGATGACCAGCCATCTGATGATGAAATTTTAAACATAAAAAATACTGCATATCTACCCGATGACATGAAATATAAGTTCCCCAACAAAAAGAGCTATGCTTCTTTGCATTCAATACAATCACCTAGCACAACATATCTTCATATGGAAGAAGAACATAGAAAACATACAGAAGCTCAGTTGAGTCAGAATTTAGAAAATGATATAGATAATCAAAACAATTCTTTCTTACAACCATCTATCAACAAACACGAAGATAGTGAACATGAACTTATCAACGAACCTTCATCCATAGACTTGAGTCAACAAAACTTTATGTTAACCGACTTTAAAATTGGTAAAGGTCATGATAGAAATTTTAGCTCTACAGAATTGAAGGGCTTTCCAACAATAAGAAATAGTTTACTTGGACCAAAAGTTGCTCACATTGACAGCCAACGTAGAAGAAAAAGTTCTCCTGTTAAACAAAAACTTGAAAGATCATCATACAAAGACCAGAATGGAAACACATTAGATAAGAGTATGATTTCTCCAAACTCAGTAGAAGGTTATTATAGAAGCACACCTCATCAAACTAGGCAAAAAAGTAGATCTATAAATAACGTGAACAATAACAATGTATTAACTGCAGATACTTTAAGATCTAATCATTCTACCGCCTTTGGAAGCCCAGAGAGTTTAAAAAGAACGAGAGAGAACCTTGAAATTCGTACCCTTAAAAATGAAATAAAACAGCTTCATATTGAGAATCAACAGCTGAAAGATAAGCTGACAAACACTTCAATTCTCAATTCTAATTTCCCTGAGCAGTCAAACTCCGATCAAGCTTATAAAAACACCATTGAAAAGTTAAAAGAACAACTATTTGAAACTGAAGAATTGTTAAGCAAAAGTGAAGCTGAAAAGGAGTCGTTGGTTGAACATCTTTATGAAAACGATGACTACATAGATAGTTTGGAGAAGAAAGTAGACGACTACTCAACTTACACTGAGGAGCTGATTTTGGTGTTGAACGAAGAAGTTGCTAATATAAAAAACAGAGATCAACTTCAAACTCTCAATGAAAGATATAAAATTAAAGATTTTGATAAAGAACAGGTCTATGAAAACTTTGAAAACATCTACAAATTCATGAAAACATTGTTTACTCTATTTGTTGAAAGTAACAGAGAAAAGCAATTTATTCAAGATGAACTACTACATGATACCCACGATTTTGATAGCCCTCCATTAAACGACAACAAAGCCTTATTGGAGTCCAACCAAGAAATGAAGGATATGATATACGGATTGAAGAAAACTATAGACAATTTATCGATAAAAAATCAAGAAAATGAAAAATCACTGGCAAATGCCACAACTGTAACTGAAAATAAATCATCAATGATGATTGAAAATATCCCTAAAGAAAAGCTGGAATTATTGGATGTCAGAGTATCCAACATATACGATGAACTGACAAAGATTAACAAGGAAAACTCAATGAAATTGCAAGCGGAATTGCATGACAAGAGTAAGGAAGTTCTCAAACTAGTGGATATCAAAGAAAAGTTGCACAAAACACTACATGAAAAAGATCATTACATTTCAATTCAAAACGAGAACATCATAAAGCTGAAAGACCATGTGGAATATCTTTCAATAAAACATTACAAAGTAGTCACTGGGCTGTATGACTTTTGTGAATACTTCCTAAAAGATTTATTTATGCAAATTCAGACAGGTGACCATGAATCATTGAAGAAGCCTATTAAGAAACTGGATAAAGTGAAGTATCTTATCCAAACAGCCTTTGAAAGTAATATCAACACCATCCATGGTAACTTATTTGCTTTGATTAAATTTATAGAGGAAAGTGTTGAAGTTTTGATTTCAAAGTTTAATGATGATATTCTTATAAAGAACAAGGCAATGAATTACAAAATACAGAAAAACCT
>JAJMDF010000256.1:0-47873 GCA_030573475.1 Hanseniaspora thailandica (nom. inval.) | reverse complement strand
ACAGATGAGTTTAAAAAGTCTGTGCGCCAACTTTTGGCTTGAAAAAAGAAATGATGATAGCAAATTTCATTTTGTTAGGTAACTCACTTCCCAGAAACATAACTGAATACACTACCACACACCACTTGTATTGGCTTTTTAGAACACACCATAAAAAGAAGTTTATTTTTCATGAACGAAACAACCAATTTCATAAAGCATCAATTACTATCAAAGTCTAAATTCAATCCTTCAGAATTGGAAGAAAGAGTAAATCCACACTTAGTAGTTGCTCCAATTGCCAAGAAAAGTACCAAACAAAAGAACAAAAAGTACAGTCTTGACTCTAAAGTGTCCAAAAATGGTGTCTTGAAGCATTTACTTGTTCAAAACAACTATAGAATGACAAATAAATTAACAAAGCTACATTTGAATCATTTTATAAAGACTAGCAATCATAGCATTAAAGAAGCAAATAATGAGCTAACCAAAGCCGACAAAATGAAACTTACTAAAAAGGATCAGTATTCATATTTAAAAACTGAAAAGACCGAACTTTTCAAGAAGATTCCAGTTAACTATGAAACTCTCTATCAAAAAATGTTTCTGGGTATGTGGGTACCTTACATATTAGAAGTGCTTAAGATAGACTCAGCATTAGACTACAAAGAGTCGCTATCTAAATTGAATCTCAGTGTGTGTCTAACCAAGCTATCTATATGTGACTTCAATGGATGTAGAATCAAAGTCGTCAAATCAGATAATACTGGAAATGTTGGAAAAGAAGGCATCGTTCTTTGGGACTCACAAAAGACATTCATAGTTACAGAGAATAATAAAACAGGTTTAGATTCAATAAAGATTCTCAACAAAAGCAAGACTGTTTTTGAAGTACGTTTGCCAGTTACAAGTGACCATAAGCACGATGTCATCTTCCATATTATTGGTGATCGTCTGATGTACAGAAGTTCTGATAGAGTCGGAAAGAAATTCAAAAATAAGAATGTCAAAGATTTAATGTATTATGTGAATGCTAACTATATATCAAGCTGATTGAGCTTCTCTCTAATTTGGGCTCTCAGTTCCTCATTGTCAGCAATATTCTCCTTCAGCAGTTGCTGTATAATTTCACCATGTGTTTTTGCTATTTGGGTTTCAATGTTGGTTATAACTGAAGGTTGATTTCTGTTTCTGTTGGATATCAATGTGTTGTTTTTCATGACTTCATCTACCACTGTTTTCTTGACGGATTCCTTAACATATGTTATAAGTGTGTCATTGGCTTTATCTGTGTGTTCTGTTCCCTTTAAAGTAGTTTCCATTATCGACAGTTTTAACTTATCAAACTCGCCTGATTGCTTGAAGTTTGATACTATGTCTTCAACAGTTCTATTTCTTTGTACAGTTCTAGAAGGTTTGATGTAACTGCTCATGTTATTAGTGTTACTATGCTGCAAAGTCTATGGTTTCTTTGATGCTCTGTGTTAACATTTCGGAAATCAACTGTGCCCTAGCATTTATCAAGTTCGCGAGCGAAAAATCGTTTAAACTTCTTTTTTTGAAAATTTGATGTTAGAGATTCATCTTCAAAATTTGTTATAACAAATACTATGCTTTAGAGCCCTTTTTTTGACAAATTTGACATGGTTTTTGGCTTCAGCGCATTAAATCACTATGTCAGAAAAAAAACGTGCCAGAAATTGGCTCTAAGCGCATAGTTTGCTGTAAACATAAAATGTTATTGGTTCATTATCACCTACTTTTTTATTATGCGTATAAATTTTAATTAGCAAATTGAATTGTTTTTTGTTAACATAAATTTTAAATACTGCAAATTTAAGCTTTTAAAAAACTTCTGTTATATTGTTTTTATAAATTTTTAAAATAGTGTATTTTATGTTGATTTTTACATAGAACAAAAATTAATTTATTAATTTTATGTTTTTATATTTAACGCATATAAATTTGTTTCAGCAGTTCATTTAGCTTAAAAAAGTTGTTTGATAAACTGTTTACATTTAGCAAAGCATAATATTTAGCAAAGACTAAACAATATTTCCTATTGTTTAAATGTAAACTACTATTAATAATTTGTATTTAAACTAAGGATCAAGAACTTTTACAGTTATCTTTTTGATCATCTCCATTGAAAAAAAGTTATATAGTCGATTAAAAAGTACAGAATCCATAGCCATTATTTCTTCTTACGTATGGATAAGGTATTTACATGAGTTGATGTTTTGGCAGCAAGTTTTAGCACATTGGCTTTAGTTCCTTTCACTGTGAAGTTCTTCCTGCTATTCAATATCCACTGGTGATACAAATTGTCTCTGCTATCAATTGCCCCTTCTTCTGTCTCATATTCTTCACCAACTACATAGCTCTTGTACTTTTTGTAGCTCTGTTTTGAATTACATTGAATAATGGTGTCATCTGATACACTGGGTAATAGTTCATCTTTGTTGCTTGTGCCTCTCAATCCTATAACTCCTACGACAATACCTGCTCTGAATTCTTGTCTAACTTCAATCCCAACCCAAAACTTATCAATGTTATATCTATCATATTTGTCTTCGCTGATCAAATCTCTCAAAAATCTGGTTTTGGGATCGTCGTTGAAAAAGGGTATCTTATACAAAGGTTCTGAAGCATTTCCGTAGAGAAATCCTACAGACCAATTTTTAGACAGTTGTTTAAGATACCTGCTTCTAACAAAGTTTTCTTCTTCTCCTGGTATACTGACTACACCTTGATTGCAAGCGTCTGACTTGAAAAGTATTTGATTAGTTAGAAGCTTGTCTACTATACTCAGCCACCATTTTAATAATTTGTCTCCTTGGAGACAATGCTTTTTGGGATTTTTACCTGAGTCTGTAAACAGGTAATGTGGCTCAGGCCTTGTAAACATACTAATGTTAGTAATTAGATCGTAGTCACTATCAACATCAATAGATTTGTAAGAGTCTATATGTCGTTGAAACTCAGACTTCTTCATGACTGCTCTCCTACTCAGTTCACGCAGAGCAGATCTTGTTTTTGTCTTCTTGGTGATAACTTTATGTGATGCAAGCTTATTGTAGTCTCTGATTATAGGAATGACTTTGTTCAGGTAGTAGTTCGGGGATATTCTGCAAATGTATGTTAAGAAAATTTCAACAATTGATGATATTTTTACTGTACTAATATCCAGGTATCCATTTGTATCAGCCTTCGAAACAAATATGGTTCTTTCAATCTTACTTGGAAGGACTTCAAAGTAAACATTGATGTCTATGGCAAAGAAGACCTTGCCGTCGTGTGCTATCGTAAGAAAGTGTGACGCTTTGGCAATAAAGTCACAGTCGGTGTGCTTTCTATACTTAAAACCTTGTATTTCCCTCGTTGGACTAATAAAATGAAAAACTTCAAACTGCTCATTTTCAGGAAGAGCATCCTTAAGATAATCGAGTAGGCTAGTCATGTTCACCTGAAAATAGGAATATGAGTTTGTTTTGGTTTTGCCAAAATTCACCTATCAGCGCAGTTGACGCGTTTTTTTAAATTTTCAAATATGCGTCTCGGATTCTGCAGGCAAAAAAGTGTCAATTTTTGTCAATTTTTTGGCTTTAAGGCAGAATATGTGTTAAAGAAAAAAAATGAGCAAAGCATGTTTTTCAAAAATGAAGTTTATGATGATTTTGCCAAGCAGATAAGATTTTGGTGGTTTAAAAAAGTCACGTGAAGTTTTCTGCAGGAAAACAAACAGATAGCTGGTAAACTAAAACTTGACAGAAAGCATTTGTTATCGCTACAAAAAGAAGAAACTCAAGCATAAGTTCAACCCAAACACCAACTTGAACGAAATATACTATATTTGCGTCTACAAACTGATCGTTAAAGTTTAATATTCAGTGATAGACACTACTTAACACAATTACAAATCAGGAAAGTTTAACATACGCCAGCAGAAACTTTGTTATTCTGTTTTGGAAAGGAAACCTACTATCACCTCTTTAACAATGTCATCAAATGATACTGAATACTTACTTAGTCAAGATTTTTTTGACAATGATATTGCAGTAGAAGAAGAACTTAGCACAGAGTACTTATTGAACCATTCATTTGTACCAGCAGTTACCAGTGATGACAATCTTCAGCATTATTCTAAGAAGCCAGAGAAAGTAATGGTGCCTAATATGAACAAACCAAATGAAGACATTGAAAACATATTGAATAATCAGGATGCATCAATTATACAAACACATTCGGCAATACATTTGTTAATAGATAATTATGCACACGACGGGCCATTCAATATACTTAAGACAGTAAACATGGAACAAGAGACTTTAGAAACCTTCTTAAAAATCTTTGAGAATTATTGTTATTTCATAAGATATTATGAGTATCAGCTTTACATTTCAAATCAGGACAAATATATCAGGTTTTTGAGCAATATGTTCGTTGGTAATAACTTAGACTCACTACAAGTTGGAGAAGATCTAAACATGTTTATAGAAATTATTTACACATTTGTTAATGAGCCAACCAACATTTACATGAGACTCTCAAAGAATCTCTTGGAGAAAAACAATAAAGTTAGAGCTTTAACCTTGAACAAATGGTCTAGAAGATACAGGATATACAAAACAAGTAACCTTGTCACTCATGATGCAGACGAAGAAATCAAAAAAACCGCATTTCTAAGTATGGTGAAGAAAGCCAGAAACATTGAACATGAATTAATGAAAAACCTTGATCAACATTTGTTGGACTACCCCATCCAAAAGAGTTTTGATCTATGGAGAGAGAAGTGCAAATTAGCTGATCATTATGCCCACTTTGGAAATGAGTTGATTAAGGAAAGAATCTTGAAGAAGAGCATTCAAGAAAAATGGACCTCAATTTTGATTAATAGAAGCAATGCGTCTGACCTTATGAGTAACTCCCTAAAAAAGAGAGTCTTTGAAAAGCTTATAGTATTTAAGAAGAATGCAAATATTTATGACACCAAGCAGAAAGCATTTTCTGATAGAAATCTGAAGCAGAAAACTATGTCCAATCTAAAGGAAAAATACACTTCAATAAGCACTCTCGACAGTAAAAGCAATATGAATTTGCAGAAAAACATACTTGATAGACTACTTAAACAATCCAAATTATTGAGACAAGCAGACATACAGTACTTCACTTCATTGAAAAAGCATCATTGGGAACTCCTTCAGAAGAAATTAACTTTGCATCTATTAGAAAGAAAATATAAAGAAAATAGGAAGAGCAAGTATTTAAAAGCTCTGCAGGTCAGAGTTAATGAACTTGCTAAGTTAGAGAGACTCGGAAAGTCTGAAAGAAAGATGCTGCTCAAAAAGAGTCTGATGGAGGCTTTAAAACACAGTTATAATCATGACAAAGAGTTAAAGTCCGCTGCAGACAAAAAAGCCTTGGCCATTTCATCTTCAATGAAACCTGCTTTCGGCAAATGGAGAGTAATGGTTGAAAATATAAAAAATGAGAAGTTGATATTCTATGAAAGAATATACATCAATGAGGTGGCTGTGCCTGTTGCCAGAGAATTTGTGTTTAGAGCATTATTGTCATCATACACTTCTTTGAGAGAGAACAGTCAAGAAGCAAACAGATTGCACACAGTTAACAGCAAGAAAAGATTTGTAGATGTTGCTAAACAAAAACTCAAAGCTCAAGATGAACTTCTTTCTGAAGCTACAAATTACAGATCCACCAATGTTAAAGAAGCTTATTTAGACAAATGGAAGATGTCTTCTTATGTTGCTGAATCACATGATGAGTTGATGTTGGCATTTTTGAACAAGAAAATGATAACAGAGTTGGGTAAGATTCTTTACAATTGGAATTTGAAAGTTATGAGAAATGAAAGCATGAATACACCTTTATTAACCCATCGTAAAAGATGGAGAAGAGCTCAACTGCGAGGAGCACTCGAGATTTGGGTAGAGAAGCTGAGATTGAAAGAAGCAGAGATTGCCAAGCAAACAATCAAAACTCCATTTAGACTTCATCAAACTCAAAATGCTTACAGTGGTACAGTAGATAGAAGTCAAATCCCACAAAGATTTATGCTAGACGAAACTTTATTCACAGAAACACCACCAAGTCAAAATGTTTACTCTTCAGAATTCAAATCATCAAAAATACGAGAAAAGAAGGAGCTTCTGGGAAACTTTACTCCACATTCTAAATTTTCCAAGGATTTGCTGAAGCCATCACCAGTTAAGAAGCAAACACTAAGAACAAGGCTTGAAAACTCTTCAAATATCAAAGATCAGTTCAATACACATGATTATCTTTTGAGCAACAACGGATCTAAGAACAAAATAAACTTTAGAAATAGAGCGTTGGAAGACACTTCTTTCAGTACTCCCGTTTCAACAAGCTCAAAGTTGAGCCAAAGAAACCCCAGTTTAGCACATGATGGGATGAATTTGAATGAGAACAAAGGAAGTTCACTTCCTCGCTTAAAGTGAGCCTTCCTGGTTAATTTTATATATAATCTGACTTTAAGCTTTTGATTAAAACCTACTATACACAATACTTTATGACTTAAGCTGTTCAGCGCACGTGACTTATTGAAAGTTTTTTCTGGGCGCGCTTGAAAATCCAGGTTGAAGAAATACGCTCTCGTGAAATTTTGTATACTCAACATTTGCCACCCGTATTTTTATCAATTTAGAATTTGCTTAAACACACTTATTGTTACATCTGAGAGATTAGATAAAGACCAACGTCAAATACAAATACAAGTCTACTATTTCTTTATAGACACATTTAATTTGTTAAACAAAACAATCATAAAATAGCAAATCACGCCAGATTTATATTGAAAATATAGAACAGTTTGATCTTTGACACTAATTACAATTTAAGCATAATAACAATATGAACGGTATTTCAACAGATATTCAACACTTAAAGAAGGGTGAAGTAAACTTAGGTACTTCTATTATGGCTGTGACATTCAAGGACGGTGTCATTCTAGGTGCTGATTCCAGAACCTCCACTGGTGCGTACATCGCCAACAGAGTAACTGATAAGTTAACTAGACTTCAAGATAACGTTTGGTGTTGTAGATCTGGATCCGCGGCAGACACACAAGCTGTGGCAGATATTGTACAATATCATTTAAACTTATACAAAATGCAATTTGAAGAAGATGCCAATGTGAAAACAGCCGCAAACTTGCTAAAAACTCTAACATACAACAACAAGGATCAACTATCTGCTGGTTTAATTGTTGCAGGATTTGACAAGCAAAGTAAAAAGGGTGAAGTCTACAGTATTCCATTAGGTGGTTCCATTCATCAACAACCATACGCCATTGCTGGTAGTGGTTCAACCTTCATCTATGGTTACTGTAACAAAAATTATAAAGAAAATATGACTAAAGAAGAAACTATAAACTTTATGAAACATTCTTTGTCCCAAGCCATTAAGTGGGATGGTTCTTCCGGTGGTGTCATAAGAATGGTTGTATTAACTGATAGTGGTTTAGAAAGACTAATCTTTTACCCTGAAGAATATGAAAATTTGTAGGTTAGATACATTTTTGTCGAATAATATATTGGTATATAATCTCTTTAATTAAGAATATTTTGAACTTAACGAAGCAATTGATAATATATATATAAGGGTTGCCAAGTAAGTACACTTAAGAACAGTACTTCTGATTTTATGGCACTGTTTTAGATACCATTCAACATCTCACCTGCTTTCTTGTATCCTGATAACAATTCCAATAGCTTTTCCTTTTCAATTCTTAAATCATCATCTTCCTTAAGTAGCTCATCAAACAATTCTGTTTTATAAAGTTTGACAACTAATCTGTTAGAAATAGATTCCTTGACATGGTTCACCAATAACGTCATGATAGCCTTTGGAATTTGATCTTCAATCATTTCTTTAATGATATTGAAGTAAGAAATTATTAATCTGGAAATCAATTCACATTCAATTTTTTCTTCTTCTGTTAGCTCATCACTATCATCAAAGTGAGAAGGATTGGATAAACTTTGATCAAAGTATTTTTGGAACTGCTCATCATCATTACTGTATAATGGCATGCTGCTGCTAACACCGTTTGATGTGTATTTTCCAGGTGCAGAAGCCATGCCTATACCTCTAATGTTTTGTCCTAAAGCGTTGGTACCTGGAGTAGTTGACTTTTGGGCAGGGTCCTTACCAAACAAGAACTTTAAGAAAGTTTCTTTACCTTTATTGTCAGCATTGACTGGTAAACCGTTTTCTTCATTATCATCGATATCATCATTGTTGGTTGGTGTTTGTGCTTGATCTTCCTCTGTATCAGTAGCGCTGCCATCAGTGGCTGGAGATTTAGAGCCACTAAGAGTGTTCTTATCACTGAGACTGTTTTCAACAATGGCTGTCTCATTTGCTATGTCCAAATTACTCATCTTCTTTTCATTTTCAATCATCATTTCTCTCTTTCTAGTTTCTTGCTCCAAAGCCTTCTTGTCAGCAAAAATTTGTTGCATTACTTTAGCAGCAGATGGGAAGTTAGGGTGATTGGTGTTAATGTAATTTGTGTGAATTTCAATCAAACTTTCAACATACTTTTTAGTTGGGGTTAATCTTTCCTTTAGCAGATCATTAACAACATCAATCAATTGATTTTTCAAAATAGGATATCTTTTCAAATCTAATCCACCAGCTCCAATGGTTGGGGTGTTATAAATGATTTTCATCAACTCTTCATAAACTAGTTCAACACATAATTGAGATGGTTCAGAAAGAAGATTAATTTGTGGTTTGACCAATAAATCAAAGGCTAGTTCAGGAACAAATAAGGATGATCTTGGACCTTTACTGTTTCTAATGGCAATTCTGATGTCTTCTATAGTTAGGTCTTGGATTGGATTGATACTGCTTAGCTTTCTGCTAAAGACATTATTGTAGATATAGTATATTCTAGCACCACCAGAAAGTTCCTTGGTATTTATGTTAGATGATGTACCTTCAATAGATGACACAAAGTTTTTGGCAAAGTTGTTCATCAATTGAAGTATTAAACCTGGCTTGTTTTCCATCAAACTAGCTTCATCCTCATCATATCCCAATTGGGACAGTTCTTGCTCAGTTTGGTTGATTAAGTAGCTGATTTTGGCTTTTAAGTCTGGTAATTTTTCTTTAATATGATTCATCAAAATGTTACTCAATTTCTCTCCCAAGTACTTAGTACCACACTTGCTAGCTATAGTCTTGTAAGCTTGATGTTGCACAAAAAACTTTCTTTCTTTTTCTAAAGATTGCTTAACTGTCTTGTTCATATTGACATCCTGTTGTGATCTGTTGACAACACCAACAAATCCAAGCTTCAAAGGATAAACCTTACCTGTCAATATTTCTAAAGCATTGGTACCGTCGTCCATTAAGTCTAATTTGGTGATAACACCGATGGTTCTTTTACCCAATGGATCAACATCTCTGGCAAACTTAAGAGATTCACTGTTAACTAAATCTTGATTGGCTGGGGATACTGCTAAAATGATACAGTTAGGCTTAGAAATGTAGTCGTAGATCAAATTTTTGATTTGGAACTCAATATCGGCTGGTTGTTCTCCTATTGGGACTTTGGTGATACCTGGTAAGTCAATCAAAGTTAAGTTGACAACATTTGGTGAGTAAATCTTCAAGTTAATTGGGTTGTTGGAAATGCCCTTATTTTTTCCTGCAATTCTGAATGTTTCAGTTTCGATTTCCTTTCTAATGTCATTGAAGTTGAAAAATCTCTTACCAGGATAGTGTAAAAACTCACCCCATTCCATAGTACGTTCGGATTTCATTGACTTGTTATAATTAGCATTAGTTCTCTTCAAGTGTTCTTCAAGAGTTACTTCACCATCTTCAATACCTTCTTGCCCGTTAATATCAGATTCTATATCCAATACAGCAATATCTGTTTCTTTGATGTTACAAAGTTGTAAAACCAAAGGTCTTCTTGTAACAATACCAGTACCTCTTGGTAAAAAATCCTTACCAACCAAAGTTTCTAGGATACTGGACTTACCACTTGATTGTGACCCAATAACTGCAATGGTAGGTAGATCAATGACATCATCGCCTGATACACCTGAGTTCAAGTTTTGTTCATAAACAATGTTACTTAACTTATCAATAATAGGAATGAGTTTATGGGCCAATGGAGCCTGTTCAAGGTTACTCATGTTGATTAGCACCTAGTTAGATATAATCTTGTCTTATTTTTTTTTTTGCAAAAGATAACAATTCGTTGGGTAAATAGAGATGCCAAATGTTGGTGCTATATTCACGTTTTTATATATCCTAAGTGACTAGACTGAAATGAATTTCTTTGGTTTTATATATGCTAGAATCACCGTGTAAATTATAAAACTTTTTGTGTTAAACTAGTTTTATCACTTCTAATTGGAAAAAAAAATTGATTTTTTATCCTTTTCTAAACCAAAATTTCACTCATAGAATCGCCTAACAAAACGCATGTAAAAATTTTCTGACACGTGACGCTCCCTCCATGTAAGTGCAGTGATGAATCTGTTACGATGTGAAAAATTTATAAAGTACGACCTTATAAACTGAGAAATAAGTGCAGCATATATAACCGATCAAGCTTATAGACCATTAATTACTTGTTTTATCAAAGTCCATTTGTCGAAATCGTAGTATCCAGAGTATAGCATTAGATTGATAACAAAGATAAATGCACCTACTAGACTGTCTTCCGAATAGGTATTTTCTCCTAACTTTTCTACCATACTGCTTTTGTAGCAGGCATACATCTCTTTCATTTTCAAAGGCACGTCCAGGTGATCGTAGTAGTCACTCAAAACATTATATGCAGTCAAAATTAATGGCTCATCCTCCATGTTATCGACTTTCAAATAAGATGGCTTTTTAAAGTTCTCTCTATAATTTGGCATGGTTGGTTGTAGGACTTGTAAATCATTGACCGTCTTGTACTCAATAAACAAATCTGCTTTTTCCAAATCAGCCTGAAATGCCTCGTCAAGCAGAGTATCTACATCGTCGAAATCGATGCTCATTGATACTTTTTTTAGGGCATCTGTAACCAACTTTTTATCTCGACTACCCAGGAATTTACCAACTGTCCAGTACAGTTCCATAGTATTTACGTTGTCTATACTCGTCGCCAATTCTATAAGCTCGACAAGGCCTTTAAAAATAAAATTTATCAGGGGGGTTGTCTTGTATAACTTAGTAGAAAACTCCGACAACATAAAATCTTTGTCAGTTAGCAAGTTTTTGCAGTATGAAATGTGTCCGTAAGATTCTGAGTTAATTAAACCTTCAATAAAATCTCTAAAACTTGTGTCAGCTACAAGAATTTTATAGAGATCGTCGCTGCTTTCAGTCTCAAAGCTTCCTAATTGACTATGTATGATACTATTAGCTATAAGATCTTTGGGAGAAGATGAGGCTCTTTGAAAAAAGAAAATCATTATATCAATGAAGACGTTTTCCAAGAAAGAAAAGTGTTCATTCTTGTTGACAAATAAACTCAATTTGCTTAGAATCTCATTCAATACTTCCTCGCCTATGGTAATATTCCATTCCATGACCTCAAAAAACTTTAAAAAGATTCCATTAATTACATGATATTCTCCATTGGTATTATCATTATCTGCGGATATGGAGTTATCCCCTTTATGTAAAAGATTCAAACACAAACTGTTGCTGAAAACTTCGTATTTTCTCTCCTCTGTAAATTTCTCACTCAAAACTTTTTCCGTAAGGTTATGGGTTGAGGCTTGGCCATCAAAAACATTTATAAATTCGAACTCTTGCTCAACATAAGGTGAATTGCTTAGATCAGTAAGTGTAGTCTGCAAATTACCAAAAAACTCATCCAGAACACCACTTAAATAGTTGTTTATATCCTCATAGTAGCAGAATATTCTGACTTTCTTGACTTGACAGTTTAGCAACTCAGATACCATGCGGCCTATGTATCGCAAACCCTCAAGTCCCATGTCCAAATCAATATGATTTTCATCAATGAATAAACGACATTTGGATCCATCATTGTCTATGTATAGTTTGTAAACATCTTGCTTGAAACGCTTGGTTTGGTATAAATTCGGATTATTTTCAAACACGAATTGTTGAAGAAGATTATTGAACAGATTTTTACCCATAATTTTGTAATTAGGGGCTTCTGAAGAATTAGTTGTGACCATGAATGTAACTACATTATCTCTAAATTCATTGTAATCAACTTTTGTAATCAATTTACGGTTGCTTTCAAAAATATCCCTAGTCTGAGATTTGAATACTTGTATGTTTGCGTTTGCATTGGTGATTTGCACGTTTGTTAAAACATTTCTTTCGTCTTCAACTTCAGAGTTAGAAGCTTCTGCAGTTTGGACATCAACAGCCGACTGTAATTTTAAACATTCTGAGTCTTGAAGTTTCTTCAAAATTATTGTTTTATAAGCTATCTCTGATTTGCCTACAGGCTCTGATTCTATAAAATTTATCAATTCAGAGTTTCTATTAATTATGGTCAGGAGATCGTCTATACTCTGATCATCTCCGTTATCTGCTGATTTTCTTAGTAAAGATTTAAACAAGTCTATTTTTTCTGATATGTTCATCAGCGACTTGCCATCAAATACATCGGTCATGGTAGTGGTTGTTTGGTTGTAGTTTTTCCAAAACACCAAATCTGTTTAAATTAAATTTTCAAAAAATTAAAAAAAAAAGAAAACAAAAAACACGATCTTGGCAATTTGAAAAAGTAAATTTAAACAAAGTAATAATAAGTTTTAAGCATCTGTGAAAGACTTAACACTTTTCAAAAAATGAAATAACATAGTATTATGTTAAGAAAAAATAACTCTATATAAAAACAATGAAATTTTGATAAGTCCAATTACTTTTGTAAGTTTTCATTGACCATACCCAATAGGTATAAGGAAATGATACCAGCGAAGATCCATGAACTTAATCTGATGACCTTTTGGTAGTATACTGCATAGCTGTTGATTTCGTATCTGATGAAAATCTTGTTGTCACTGTTTTCAATTCTCAACAAATTGCTGTTAATGTTCATGTCTGAGTAAGATATTTTAATTTCACTAGACTTCTCCTCACTATAATCAAACAAGTTTTCGTATTTGTTCATACCAATTTCTGGTTTCTTGAAGTCACCTGGCAAGTCATTTAAATCTGGGGCGTAAATGGATTTAATAACAACACCTTCTGGCAAGATAATGTTGATGTCCAAGTTTTCGTAGATAATGTTGTTGGCACCATCAATGACTGGGATTTCTAACAAATATTGTTTATCAGTTCCAGTTGAAGTTTTATCCAAGAAATGAGAAAATTGCTCTAATTTGTTAACCCAACCAATGTTGAAAACATAATTCCACTTTCCTAGAATAGGGTATCTTGGCTTCAAAGCAATGGTATCAGAGTTTAATCTTGGGTGGTGACCAGTCTTCATAGTGGTGATCATACCTAAGTCATCCTTGTAGTAATGATCAAAACTGTTAGGTGGAATCAAAACATCTAATTGAGACAAGGCCAATCCTGATTGTCCGTAGTTCATACTTTGGTATTTCATGTATTCCTTTCTTTTGAAAGTCTTTTCAAGTTGAGGGACATCATTTTCAATAATATAATGTTCATCAAATTGGATTGTGTTAGACCAGTGAGATAAATGAACGTTTCTGATAGCCTTTTTAGCAGTCAACATAGGAGTTGTAATCAAAAATGATACATCAACAGTTTCTTCATCACCTAATGGTTGAATATTCTTAACAGGTTCTTCAAGAGTGTAACCTGTGTTGTTGTCATTTTCAGTATAGTGAGTAACGTCATCGTCAAACTTCAAAACACGGTTGTTACCTGGAACACCATTTATTAAAGTACTTTCGTACTTGTCGATGTGGTAGTCTGATTGAGGTAGCTTTTGAACGGTGATTGTAGCATATTGCTTGTCATCGGACAAATCCTTCATGACACTGTTCTTTAGTTGTATTATGTTATGAGATAGTTGGACTATGATGTTCAAGTCTAGTTCATCACCAGTGGTTTCAGATACATCAATGTTGATACTGTTAGTGTCTTTGTCATATGTGTAAGGCAACAAGGCTTTTTGTTGGTTCTCATTATCTAAAACAATTAAGTCATTGACAAAAGTTTCAAAATCTTGAGAAAGCTTAAAGTTGAAAACTTTTGAGTTGCCTATGTCAGAAACTAGCAAATTGTTTCTTTCAATTATCATTCTGTTTTCACTGATTTCTAACAGATGGTTGTAGAAGTCAATGTTGAATGCACTTGCAAAACTAACTAAACAGGTTGAGATGCACACAGCAGAGCCCAATAAATTGCTAAACATGATGTTTAATTAGCTGAGAGAATGGTTTAATTGGTTTTTGGGGATTCTCTTTTAATTTTTCAGTGTATGTGTTAAAAACAAACTAACAAAAAAAAACAAACAGCACACTAAAATTTTTGATTACGCGAATGTGCCTTGCCACCAAAGCAAAAAATGCACGTGACCTGAAACGTATTAAACTGACTATAACTTAAACCTGGAAAGACACAGAACCAAGATATTTCAGAAAACCCAATCTTTAATTGACATTAGTATCATTCTTATTAATAATAAATAACGATCTTAATCTAGAGAAAAAAAAACATATATAAATAGATAATATAGGCTTTACAACTAAGACCTTTGAAAAAATTCACGTTTACATTTCATACACCGAGTAACAACGTTAGAAGAGAAGGGGTTTTATGCTTAATTATTTAGTAAGAAAAATCATCTAATTTAGGCATCAGTAACACAACCTTCAGAGGCATTGGAGACTAACTTAGCGTACTTGCTTAAACAACCACTGGTGTATCTTGGGGCTGGAGCAACCCACTTAGACTTTCTGGCGGCCTTGACTTCATCGGAAACTAACCAATCAATGACATTGTTTTCGACATCAATAACGATTTCATCACCATCTTCAACTAAGGCAATTGGACCACCTTCAGCAGCTTCTGGGACTATATGACCAATCAAGAAACCGTGAGAACCACCGGAGAATCTACCATCGGTTAACAAGGCACAGTCTTTACCTAGACCGTAACCCATTAAGGCAGAAGAAGGCTTCAACATTTCTGGCATACCTGGACCACCCTTTGGACCTTCGTATCTGATAATAACAACAGTCTTTTGACCCTTCTTGATTTCACCAGCTTCTAAGGCAGCAATGAATGAAGGTTCATCGTTGAAGACTCTGGCATTACCCTTGAAGTAAGTACCTTCCTTACCGGTAATCTTACCAACGGAACCACCTGGGGCTAAAGAACCGTGTAAAATTTGGATGTGACCAGTGGCCTTGATTGGGTTGTCAAGACTTCTCATGATTGGTTGATCTTTAGGCATGGCTGGGTATTTGTTAGCTCTTTCAGCTAATGTTTCACCAGTAATGGTCATGGTGTCACCCTTCAATAAGCCTAAGTCGTATAAGTACTTGATAACAGCTTGGGTACCTCCGAACTTTTGTAAATCAGCCATGACATACTTACCAGATGGCTTGAAGTCACCCAATAATGGGGTCTTGTCACTGATTCTTTGGAAATCAGCTGGGGTTAATGGGATGTTGGCAGACTTGGCAATAGCTAAGATATGTAAAACGGCATTAGTAGAACCACCAGTGGCCATGACGTAAACAACAGCGTTTTCAATAGAGTCCTTGGTAACAACATCTCTTGGTTTGATATTTAGGGATAATGTCTTCTTAATGGCTTCACCGATGTTGTCACATTCAGCAGCCTTTTCAGCAGAAACAGCTGGGTAGGAAGAGGAGTTTGGCATGGTTAAACCCATAACTTCAGCAACAGAAGCCATTGTGTTGGCAGTGTACATACCACCACAAGAACCTGGACCTGGACAAGCGTGTTCTAAGATGTCATCTCTTTCTGGAGCAGTGATTTGTTCAGAGATCAATTGACCGTAACTTTGGAAAGCGGAGACGATATCGATTTTTTCAGAAATGTTTTGGTTGGTCTTGGCAGAACTACAGTTACCTGGTAAGATGGTACCACCGTAAACCATAATACTTGGTCTATTATGTCTTAACATGGCCATGATAACACCAGGCATGTTCTTATCACAAGATGGAATGGCAACATTGGCATCGTAATGTTGAGCTAACATGATAGTTTCAAAGGAATCGGCAATGACTTCTCTGGATTGTAAAGAGTATCTCATACCAGTAGTACCCATGGAAATACCATCAGAAACACCAATGGTGTTGAATTGCATACCCTTCAAGTTGGCCTTTTCAATGGATTTGGTACATTGATCGTTCAAGTCCATTAAGTGCATGTTACAAGGGTTACCACTCCACCAACAAGAACCAACACCGACTTGACCTTTGCTGAAATCATCCTTCTTGAAACCAGTGGCGTACAACATGGCTCTTGAGGCACCTTGAGAAACAGGTTCAGTCAAAACTGCAGAATATTTGTTGAATTTTTTCAATTCTTGATTAAGACCAGATTGAGTCTTGAAAGATCTTGATTGTGCAAGACCATTTAGCTTTATAGATTTAACAGTTTGTCTTAACATTTTTTTTTTATAAGATAAAATGATTAGATTGCTTGTATATTTTGTATGGTTTTAGTTCAAGTTCTATTCTTCAGAACAATATTCAATGCTTTGTGATATTTATAAGGATGACTAAATCACTACATATTTAAAGTGCGTTTATGCCTAGGCTAGCTACCGGGTGAAAATTTTTTTTAAAAATTGATTGCCTAAAAAAACACGGCCTAGGAAAATATTAGTAGCCTTTTTTTGCTCCTCTCCAAAATGGCGTTTTTTCCGGCCCGTTTGGACGGTCGAACACACACGTGACTAGTCGGAGATAAAAATCTCTTACAAAGTTGGTTTGATGTCAATCTTACTCTACAAATCCAAATTTTTGAGAAATTTTTAAAAACTTAACACAAGTATACTTGGGGTTATTAGAAGATCAGATAAAACCATACACAACACTGATTACATAACATAATGTCAACTTTTGGATACAAGGCATTCAGATCAAAGAGACAACAAGCACTTTACGAAAAGTCATTTGCCGGTAGATACGCAAAGAACTTCAACAGCAAGCCGTTTTTATACTTTGGTTTACCATTTATGACTTTGGTTATAATTGGTCAATACGCACTAGCTGATCTATATCAAACAAAGATTGATCGTGATGATAAGAAAGTAACTCAAATTAATGCCGATGATCTTGAGAAGTCTTTGAATAAGAGAACAGTCAATTTGAAAGAAGAATACTACCGTTTACAAAATATCACAGAAGATAACAATAACTGGGAACCAGTCAGAGTTCAAAGATTGAAAGGTGAAAAGGATAACGTTTTGGCCGATAATTAATAAGTTTGCAAATATTTTGAATATTTCTATATAAATTAGTGGAACGGATTATCCACATACAATATATCTTGTATATAGACGAACAAAAATAAAGTAAATTAGTTTTTATCATACAAATGGCATGAAATAAATCATCAAACACTTATATTGTATATCTTAAAGAATGTAATATATAGTAAGACATGTAAAAGAGCTAATTAAGGTTCATCATATTATTTTTTATAGAACTTACATTCTACCAATGAACTTTTCACCCCTGTTCTTACCGGCTCTAACAGCATCAATGGCATCAGCAACACCTTCTAAACCAGGCTTTTCGTTGATCTTGATGGCAATACTCTTTAAAGAACCGTTGTTGATGATCTTGTTCAACTTTGGAATGTTTTCAACAACAACCTTTCTGTAGTGAGGGTCGACTGGAATGGTGATAGGTCCGAATGGAACTGGTAAACCAACAGCACAGTATAATATAGTGGAGGAAACAGTAACCTTGCTTTCATCTCTCTTATCTTCAGCAATTTGGGAGGAGTCGAAGTTCATTAAGTTGACAACGTGGATCTTTTCGTTGACGAATAACTTCTTGGCAGTTTTATAGGAGTCGTTGTAGGTGTCCATGGTGGAAACAGCATCCAGGATGGTCTTGATGTTTGGGTATTTCTTGACGATTTCATCTAAGAAGTTTTCGGTTTTGTAATCGAAGTTTTCAATAACACCGTAGCTCTTTAATAAAGCTTCGTGCTTGGCAGAGGCAATGGTAACAACGTTCTTGAAACCCTTGATCATTTGATTGATTTGCAAGAAGAATTGAGCAAAACCAGTGGCACCACCGTAAATCAATAAGGTGGATTCAGAGTCTTGCCATTCAGTTGGTTCATCGAAGTCGATCTTCTTAGCTAAGTTCATGGCTAAGACAACAACAGAGGTGTATAAACTGACTGGTAATGAGGCAGCCTTTTCGAAGGAGTCAATAACACCACCACCTTCAATTCTGTCACCTAAACCTTTACCGGCTTCGTAACCGTCAACAGTCTTAGGTTGGAACTTGTTGGATAAAGCAGGATCAGCTAATAAGTATTCAGCAAAGGCACCGTTTTCTGGGTGCAAAACGGAACAACCGTGAGCATTAGCAGTAACGAAGTCACCGACATTGTAGCCGTAAGTGTCAGTAATGAACTTGGCTTCAGCTTCATCCTTACCTAACTTGACAATGGTACCGGCAGCATCACAACCAATAATGGAACCAACAGGACCGAGCTTGTAGTCGATGTGCTTCCAATCAGTTGGGTTGGCACCAACGGCGGCAACCTTGATTAAGATTTGGTTTGGTAAGTAGTTTTCTGGAATTGGAACATCCTTGATGACGGTGTCCATGTTTTCACCAATGGTTAAAGCTTTCATAGTGTTAGTCATGATTAAAGTATAGTATGTGTTTATTATATCTTCGAAGGTATGGTATTTTGTTATATATATATTTTATTTCTAAAAAGAACTATCCAATTGTTAAAGATGTATCAATTTGATAAAGATCTATTTATATAATCGAGAAATGACTTACAGTAGAAACGAAAGAGTGAGTAGAATTACGTAACAGTTGGCAATTGTTTAAAGAGCAGAGCTTCCCCTTAAAACTCTTTTTTTTTTAAACGGTGTGTTTAGGAACTTTCTGGTTAAAAGTTTAACGATGCGTCAGGGGCAAAAAAAAAGAAACCACAGCCATTCCCGCTTTGGGCATACAAAAAAAAATCACTTAGGGGCTTGGGTGAGGATAATATTACATAAGCTTTGCTCTCAGTTCCCTTTTTGATGGTGAAACTTCCATGGATATCTGTTCCTTTCAGCTGATGTCCATTAGTTAGGGATCTTCTTCTGCAGAGCAAACGTTTGATGGAGATGGTATACTGTTTGAAAGGGTCTTTTTAATCTGTCCATTATTCTATATTCATCTGATGAGAATATGATCTATTGAAAATACTTTCTTCTTATACCTTCTTATCTGATTTTATGTCATTTTTACGCAGATTTTGATAGATTATCTTCGATACGTAGGGCAAAGAAGAGATGCATAAAACAGTCAAGAAATTACCCTCTTGAATACATCAGAGATAAGGATTGTCTATATAATGAGGCACCCCTAAGAATAACACAATCTCTAAAGAGAATAACTAATAACCAACTTATAATAGCACCCTTCTAACACCCCTCTTTTTATCAGATTTGATTATTGATTTCAAGTCACGTGTGAATTTGACAGCTCACAGCGTAAGAAAATACACGTTTGTTTACCTCAACATTTTTTTTCCAGATCAAACTGCAATTTTCAACACCTGTTTCAACAGATAAAAACGTAAAAGTAATCAATAAAACCCATAGAAAATATCATTATTTCTTTTTTTTCTTTGCCCTTGTTAACAGATCTTTTATTTTATAGAAATGCAATTACAAGCAAGCTACACATACATTATCGGGTTCATCCTTCTTGCCACCCAACTTCTTGCTGGTCAAGCTGAAATTGGCACTAAGGGGTTCTTGACTATCCAATATGGTGACGAAGTTAAAGGTAACATCACCTTAGGTTTATATGACACCACCACTCCAAAAACTGTTGCCAACTTTAAAGCCTTGTTGACCAACAACGACCATGAAACTGGTTTAATCAACTCCACATCCAACAGAATCATTTCAAATTTCATGGCTCAATTTGGTTTCTTAAACGGCGAAAGATTAGCCAACTACCACATATACCAAGACGAATACCCAAACCCTCAAGGTTTTCCAGATGAACAAGGTGGTTTGGCATTATCCCACAATAAATATCAATTGAGTATGGCCAACAGAGGTAAGAACACCAACAGTTGTCAATTCTTCATTACCTTTGAACAAACCCCTTGGTTAGATGGTGGGTATGTTGTATTCGGTGAAGTCGTTGATGGATTTGAAGTTGTTGATTTCTTGAACAAAGATGTTAAAACAAACAGAGGTGATCAACCATTGACCCAAGTCAAAGTCGTTGCTTGTGGACTTGTCGAAGAAAATGATACCACTGAAGAACTTGATGAATTATAAATATTATGAAAATGTTTCTACTAAATGTATATATATGACTTCAAATTAATTAATCCTCTTTGCTCTCTGAATTTTGGAAACTGTTACTTCTTTCATTACCTGTGTTATCAGCATTCATAATGAAATTGCCTAAGTCTCTACTGGTAATGTTATTTGCATGGAAGTACAACATATCGTAGATTCTTTTATCTTCGGTAAGCACAGGTTCGTTACTTACATTATTGAAGTACTCTTCTGTTCTGCCATTATACTTGTGTTCACTATCAAGGCCCCATGAAAAGTCCAGCTCATTCGGTGGATCTTCACTAACAGAAACATTGTTTGTGTTGGCTACAAAATCGTTGATATTGTTATCCAGAGTTTCCATGTTTAATAGTTTATCAAAGAAAACTTGTAAATCAGGATCAGTGCCTTCACTTTCGGCTCTGTTCATACTCATTCCGGATACTTCACTGGATGCCTTGGTAATCTTGTTTTTTTTCAAAATCAACTTCTTTACGGCCTTTGATAGAACATTTATAGACTTGTAACAGTTAGGTGCTGCTTCACAAGTTCCTATAAAGCTTTTTAAAATTATCAAAACATTGGATATAGTCTTGTCCAAGTTCTCAACATCTTCAAGCTTGTATAGACTATACAGATATGTCATAGCACACATGAACAAGTTGTGGCATGCAATCCATGTATAGTTCAATGACTTGCTAACCCACAGTCTTTTGTATTGGAAAACCATGTTTGAAGTGGATGTCCTTAGCTTATAAAGCTCTTTGAATGAATGCTGATCAGAGGCCCTAGGGGTAATACCATTCAACATAGTCTTAGTATGATGCAGATTAATTCTGAAGAACTCTTTTTTAAATTTGATGTTTTCTGATTTCACCAAATTCTTTGGAACCCTCTTGCTATACCACTTATTAAGTCTCTTTTCAAAGTCTATCTTCCATTCATCAATATTTTCAAACTCTTTGGGTACTTGTCCACTGGAAGCATACATCACATTCAAAAGCTCACTTTGTAGTCTTCTTATTCCCATCATAGCAATTGATATGACTCTTGTGTATGAAGAGAATACATCGTTTTTAATACTCTTGGGTGGTCTATATGCAATCATTTGGCAACTTAAATAATCATCGCTTATGCTGGTAGGTCTACCAAAATATAATGCAAGTTGTCTATCCATTGAGTAGGTGCACCAAAACAATCTTCTTCTTATATCTATCAAAAATTCAGCACTGTTCAAGAAATCTGTGTCACCTTCAGCAACTTCCATGTTATGCGCTTGTAACAACAGTTCAGTGTTATACTTTTCGTTGTGCAAACCAAGATCAACAATCATTCTTAGGGGCATACCTAGAGAATACCAGGCTGTAGGGATAGATGGCAAACACATAGCAAAGTTACTCAAGAGTAACATGACAGATAGTGACTCCAATCTGGTGAGCTGTTCCTTGATTTGGGCATACATATCATGTGGGTTTGTGCTTATGTATGTATCATCTAAAGCATCCTTCATCCAATGCATAGCTCTTTTCTTCAAAGTGATGGCATGTGCAGTTCTATTAACAAGTACTTCACTACATGAACCCAAAGAAGCTGTTATGTTGTAAAAAAACAGAGCCTTTTTGTATACATGAGGTAGAGGTATCTCACTTTCAAATATACTCAAGTTGATATCGTTGTTCTTAAACTTGTTGATAATTTTCTCCAATGGAACTACAGATAATTTGAAGTCAAGACTTGAAAAGTCTTCATTTATTCCAAGGGATTTAAGTTTTTGATTAACCTTGCCAATAAAATCTATGTAAGTTTCATCAGTTGTTAATCTAAAACATGTTGGGAGATCAACATCAGCTTCACTTCTCAATTGTTCAGTTTCACCTTCTAGCATATGAAATTGGTTATCAGCTCCATACAGCGGCTTGTAGTATCTATTGTAAAATGATGAGAACTCAAAGCATGGATATTGTGGATTGGATAAGTGGAAAAATGCCTTCAAAAGCTTCTGTGTTTCTTTTACAGGCAATAAAGTAAATGCATCAACATTGTCTTCAACAACAGGAATTTCCACATCATTGTCATTGTTTTCATTAAGATTCTGCTTCAGCAGATCTTCCAAGTTTTCATATTCTTCACCATCAGTGAAATCAAAATCATTTTGAAACTTGATAGCTGTTAACATCAGCTTTGCAAATGGGATACCAGATGAATCACCCAAATAAGTCTTAGCAATGTTATTGCTGTTTTCCTTAGATGGCTCACCTCTCACATCAGAGACGTTTTGTGAAATTGTAGATCTGTTACGCTTCAAATCAGAAGCAATGTTATAATCTGGCATCATTGATTGTACAGAGTCAGTCTGTTTCATTGCTGTTGAGTTTTCGTAAGATTCCAAAATGTTGTTTTTGGATATATTTGAGTTACTTGGGGTTAATGCAATTGATTCGAGTGAGAACCCAACACTCTTTTCATGGTGATCATTCTTAGATTTTTTAATTATGGATGGTTTTTCTGAAGAAGATTCTGTATCTTTATAACTTCTTTTAACAGGCAAAGTGATAGTGGATGCTTGATCTTCGCTTTCTGGTTCTTCAGAATCATTCTTAACAACAGACATTCTCTTGATGTATTTGTTTTCAGATTTTATAGGCTCGCTGTTTTCATCAAACCTTTCTCTATAAAGATCAACATTGACTGGGCTGTCGGTATAGCTTCCTGGAAAATTTCCTTTGATCTCTTCCAGGTTGACACCCATAGACTCCAGTTTTTCAGAGTAAACACAAAGGAGATCTTCTAAGTACAGTATGTATGATCTTGGAACTTGCCTTTGAGTACCAGGACATGTTGTCAAACATGGAATACCCTTTTTAAGACATGATCCACATTGTGGCATTTCTTTATCACATTTAATCTTTTGTTTCTTACACATGTGACACGCAAGAATCAATCTTTTAGACTTAAACTCTTCAGATAGCTTTGAGTCCGCCATTTTTGCTATTGATTGTCTATGGGGGTGTCTTACACATAAGTTTTTTAAACCAAATGATTTGAAAAATCCCAAGACGATTAATCTTTCATTTTTTGTTCAAAAGGCTATCTGTAAATACGGCGTCTTGGCAAGTTTTTTTTTCTTATCTCCAGATTAAACGATGTGGTTATGTCCGATTTTTGGGTAGCGCAAAAAAAAGCACATGGAGTTGCGTTGTACACACGTGACCATTTCCTAAAACACCAATTCATCACGCAGAAAGCCAAAAAAAAAAAAAGAAATTTCATGAACTCGTTAAGAATTCAAAAAAAAGAAACTTTCAACATGATAATGAGGTTATAGTCACAGCATAGAAAACCAAACAAACATTAAGCATTCGAAACAATGGTTGAACTTAATGATATCAAGAACAAGCTGAAAAGACAAGAGCTTTTTGGTAAGATTAAACATGAAAAAAACAAAGAAAGACATAAATTAAGAAAACAAAGAGAAAAGGAAGAATCTGAAAACCCAGAGCTAAGAGAGAAGAGATTGAAAGAAAATGTTCCTAATACGATAGATAACATGAGAGTCAAGGATGACTCCATTGACTGGGAGAAGAACAACGTTGTTGTACAAGATAGCAATGAGATCGAAATCAAAGAAGAAGATCAAGAAGACATAGATAACGCCGAGGAAGAAGATGACGAAGAAGAGCCATCAGAAAAGATTGATGAATTGATGAGACTTCTAAAAGTTGGTCTTGACGGCTTGGCTCCTCCAAAGATTGTTCTAACCACCAACACAAATGCCAAGAAAATGGCTTATGAATTTGCAAACTCATTGATGCAAATCTTCCCTGACGTTAAATTTGTTAAGAGAAAGTACGGTATAACTATAAAAGAAATGTGTAAGTTCTGTAACAACAGAGGCTACGATTTCTTGATGATCATCAATGAAGATAAGAAGAAAATCACAGGTTTGACTGTAATAAAGTTGCCTATTGGTCCATCCTTTTACTTCAAGATCTCATCGTACGTCAACTCAAAGCAAATTGTTGGTCACGGTAATGCCACATCTCATGTTCCAGAATTAATATTGAATAATTTCCAAACCAAGCTGGGTAAAACTGTGGGGTCATTATTCCAAGCACTATTCCCACAAAACCCAGATATTGTTGGTAGACAAGTCATAACTTTGCATAATCAAAGAGACTACATATTCTTTAGAAGACATAGATACATATTCAGAAACGAGGAGCGTGTAGGTTTACAAGAACTAGGACCACAGTTCACAATGAAGCTGAGAAGACTGCAAAAGGGTTTAAAGGAAGATGTAGAATGGGAACACAAGAGAGAAATGGACAAGGAAAAGAAGAAGTTCTACTTATAGTTGTGTCTGTTGCATTCTTATATATTTCCATGAAATAGCTTTTGAGGTTATGATTAGCCATCTCTTGGCTTTCTAGTTGTCACGTGTTGGTCATCCGATGATTTAGAGTTTGGTGTTTTAAGTTAGGAGAAAAAAAAATTTCTGCAGTTTTTTTGGTGGCAAATCACAAGACCCACGCTACTCTGTCAGAGATTAACAGCAGCAAATCGAAAGAAAACCTCAAAGCGCAAACAAACAAAAAAAAAGTAAATAAAGTTTTTGCAAAGATAAAACACACTTAGATCTTTCACCAATAAGAACAGGCTACAGCTATCACCTACTAAACACTTTTGATATTGTGAAGAACTAATCCATTAAGAAATATATAGATATTTATTTTTATTTGTTTGGTGAAAAATACTTATAATCATACAGTAACATTTAAAGTTAAACAGATACATCTAAGTTATTAGGTTTACAACTATGTCTGACGACGAAATAGGCCAAGTAAGAGCTCAAGTAGAGCAAGCTATTAATGTGATTTATGATGCAAAATTCAGCAATGAAGATAGATTACAGGCCACAAACTTCTTAGAAGAAGTCAAGAACAGAGAGTCTTCTCTAATATTGGGTCCAATATTGTACAATGAATCCACAGTTGAAACTATCCAGTACTATGGTCTTCAATTAGTAGACTTTAACATTAGCAACAAATACACTACAGTCATGTCTGTACAGATGAAACGTCATATCAAAGCATGGTTGATTGAATCATGCTTCAAAATAGATAATAAAACTCCTAAGTTTATCAAAGAAAAACTTACATACTTATGGGTCGCAATAGCCAAAAGGGAGTATGGAGAATGTTGTAAATATAATATTAATGGTGAATTACTTGAAGTCAACCAGTCATCCAAATCCAATGCTGGAACAATTCAAAATGAAAATCAAGATAACTATCAATACAGCACAAAATCAGGTTCCAAAACCGATGACCCTAATAATCTAAGAAACGATCCTCCAAGGCAATTACAAGAATTATCACCACAAATACAAGAAATGCTTAATGAATCTTGGTACGATATGGATATGCACTTGACCAAATTATGGGAAAAGGGTGAAGAGAGTAATATGTTGGGATTGAAGGAAATGAATTTACTTATATTTAGAACCTTGTTTGAAGATATATTCTTGATTCTGGACTACACAGCCTTGAAGAGAATTCCAGTTTTGCATCCTTTATCCATGTTGTTGGTTTCTACTCCTAACATCTATCAAATAAAGTACGAAGTTGACAATTTATGGTCATACTTCAAATACAACAGCATTGGTTGGTTCAATACATGGTGTAAAGAACTTGAGAAGTACATTTATAAACATGAAAACATTGCTCCCTTGGATGACGAGGAATGCAGATATTTGACAAAGCTATTGGAAACTTTTAAGAACTGTATAACATGGCCATTTTCTGAAGTTATTTCTGAAAGTAATCTGATCTCATTACTATTCAAGGTTTTATTGATAGGAAATAACAAAATGCAAACAGTTGCATTGGACTCATTACACATTGCTTACACACGTTCATACAACAATGTCGAGCAACTGGAAGCCATGATGGATTTATACATAGGTTCTGTTCCTATGTTAAGACAAGTTTATTCAAGTTTGAAGATGAACTACGCTGACTATGTTGATGATGAGAAATACTCTGTTATCAAAAAGTACGTTGACATGTTGGTTTCTATCCATATGCTATTTTTCAACTTGATTGATAAAGGTGAACCTTCAAAGGTCGCTGTGGCAGTTGACTATCTAAACTTAGTGTTTGAGGTAACCAATGACCAATCATTGGTTGTCAGTGGATTATCTTTGGACATGTGGATCTTCTTATTAAGACAAGATGACAAAGTCGAATTCTTACAAAATAATGGACTTTCAAGTAAGTTATTGGAATTTGCTTCTTCACAATTGATATATTTTGAAGAAATAGATGATCATCCTTCTAAGCTTCTCCTTGATATTGATTTCCAGACCGAACATGAATTCAAGTCTTTTTGCTCATTGTATAGAAAGTCTTTGAGAGATATCATAAGACTAGTCACTTGTTGTCAACTTGACTTCTCATTTGAATGGTTAAATCAACGTTTGAACACATATTTCAGCTCCCAATACGGCCAAGAAGTTTTGCAAACCGATTACTTGGATCACAAAGAGAATGCATATCTAACATGTTTATCCCAGTTGATGATAATTGAATGCTTCATTAAAGGGTGTATAAGATGGAAAATTTGGTATGCTGATCAACCGGATTATGAACAAAAGCATGAATCCATGAAGAACAACTTAAAGACTTTATCTGATCAACTATTGAGCTTGTCATTGAAAGATCCGATGTTGTTAAAAAAGCAAGTCCAGAACTTCTCTTTCTTTTTAAACATATTGAAAGATGACGCTCTATTTATTTTGCTAGAAAGAATAATGACTATTGCTACACTACAATTCCCTGGTGAAAACCCAGCTTTAGCAGACTATGATGAAAAGCAAGAATCCATCAAAAACTTGAAGTACACTTGCGGGTTAGAATTAAACAGAATGGCTTTGCTAATGCCTGATTCATTAGCCAACATATACGGTCAACTAGAAGAAGTAGTTGGTAAAGTCATTGATACATTGTCATACCATGAAGTTATCTCTTTCAAATCCTTCTTGATGATTATCATCTTGAAATCTGAAAACTTTGAAAATAGAAATGCCAAGTTTGCAGCTATAGTTGATCCTGAGCTTAGTGCTTGGTCCGACAGCAAGACAGTCACTGGGTTGTCTGATTTACATTGGTTCATGGAACGTTTGGGAATCAAAGAAATTGGTGAATATTTTGTCAAGAGAAATGTCAATGAAAACACCGATCTTTTAAAAATCAGTGTAGATGAAGAAGGTAAATTATTAAAGAGAGACTTACACATGAAGTGGGAAAGACTATTTCCAGTCAGAGCCACAAGAATCTTTTTACACTACTCTTTGGAAAAAGTATCTGACACTCTTGATTGGGATCTGATTTATGAATTGTGGAAACCTAGACTATTCCCTATTCTTCCATACATCTTAAGATTACTATACCAAATTCAGAGTTACAGTGATCCAAGTAATTGGGATGGATTACCTCCTGTTGTTCAAATGATTGTCAAACACTCCAATGCTGAAAGATTTTGGGAAGCAACTGCCTCCAACAAAACCAAGGATGAATTTATTAATGAACACACTAAGGCATTTGATACCTTGAGAGACTTTGCCGATTCCACTGGTCATGCCATACGTTATACCAAGGAAGTTGTTCTAGCCATCATTGCTGTTGCATCTAAGCTAGGTGCTCCTCTATACACACATCCAAACTTTGCAACAGATTTGTTGAATAGTGTTTTCATAGAAAAGAATGTTGTTAAGCCAGACGGTACTTCTGTCAAAACTTTTAGTCCAGGCGTTTCCAAACATGCATGGAAGAATATCATCAACATTGCCTTCAAACCTTTGATCAAAAACTGTCCTTCAGAACAAATGCCTGTTTTCTATGACGAGTTATTGCCAACTTTGTTTTCAAACCTTAATGATTTATTGGTCAACTACTGGGCTTTCTATATGGAGAATGACGAGTATAAGCCAGCTGCCATCAATGAAGATGAAGATATGAGTGAAGAGATCTTGGAAAACAGCTTGCTAAGACTTACAACAACTGTAGTTGTTAAGTTACTAGTTGAAATGTATGACCAACTTGCAAGTTGTCAAAACAACAACTTTGATCCTATGGTAAAGAACATTTCTTCTGGTAGCTCAAAGCAAAACTATGCCAAGTCCATAACTTTGAAGAACTCCAGAATTGGGTTGCCATTTTTAAAATTGATTAATAACTTAATGATTTTCAAGGATGGTAAGTGCTCAATCAACTCTATTTTGATTTTCAAGAACTTCTTAGTTTTGTTGAACTCTTATGCCATTCCACAATACGATGAGTTTATTATTTGTGAGATGTTGCCTTCTATTTTGAACAATTTGTTGATTGACTTCAATTACAAGGAATCATTCTACGATGCCTTGTACTGTTTCATTTCAGTATTAACATTCTTTGCACCAAAATACCCACAAAGTTTATCTTGGTTATCACAAATGAGTTATGGATACAACATGGAAACCCTTTTGTCATCTTTGGTAAATGCTGATAATTATAAGGAAAGAAAGACTTATATGTTGGACTACTTAGAATATGTCAAGGTTCATAAAAACAAGATGCTGGGAAAAGAAAACAATGAAGAACATTTCATTAGTTTGGAATACAAGAGAAACAACATGAGAAAGGCCATGGTTGCAGAAGCTCAAAAAGTTCTTGTTCAAAAGAATAAGAAGAATCAAAAAGATGATTTGTTGGATGACCCATCAGTAGAAGATAATGCCATTGGATCTTTATTTGCTTAAATATAAACTTATGTACTTTGTCTAATAATAATGACAAACGACTGATGTACAATTCTTTTTTTTCTTTATTTTCTAAATGTTATAAAGCTGATTTCATATATATGTAATTGACGTGTACCTAAGATTATAAAATGGTGATATTTGAAAATACCATTGATTTCATGAAAGTGCAATAGCTTGGCATTTTTGGAGGAGTGATATTAAGTCTATAAAAGTTGAGCAATGTTGGGTTACTGAATATAGAATTAGTATCTACCACCTCTGCCACCTCTTCCACCAGAGAAACCACCTCTACCACCTCTTGAACCACCTCTACCACCGGAGAAACCACCTCTACCACCGGAGAAGCCACCTCTTGAGCCACCTCTACCACCGGAGAAACCGCCTCTTCCACCTCTACCACCGGAGAAGCCACCTCTACCACCTCTACCACCAGAGAAACCACCTCTGGAAGCACCAGGAGGACTTTTTTTCTTTTTAGGCTTTGGAGCAGGAGGACCTTTCACTACAGGCTTTGGTATGAATCTATCTAAAGGTAAAGTCTTATCAGTAGCTATGTAAAATTTGTCACCAGACTTGAAACTGGCGGCTTGGACACCTTCACTGGTCTTGATGGTGAAGTAAACTTCGGTTAGAGAACCTAATATTTCATCAACCTTACCGATTAGGGATTTTTTACTGTCATCACTGGACCATATTTGGGCATTGAAGAATGGAACTTTTTGATCTAAAGTTAAGTTACAAACGATATCCTTTTCACATTCGTGCTTGAAGGTACCAACTTCGTAAACATCTTGAGGAGGACCTTGTTGCATTGGGGTTCTACCACCAATGCCACCTCTTCCACCTCTGGAACCGCCTCTTGGGCCGCCTCTTCCACCACGGAAACTCATTGTTGTTATGTATGTATTAATTGATTTAGGTTATGTTATTTGAAAGAAACTTTATTTTCCAATTTTTAAAAAGTGATTCAGATGAAATAAATTATTGTTTAAATTTTTTTCGAATGTTATCTTGATTTTAATTTTCTGAAAAATGATATAGTATTTCCGACAAATGTGATTAAATTTCTGTTACTTTAAGATAATAATTTACTGTTTAATGTATGATGTTAAACAATTGTAATTTTAAAACTAAGTGTAATTCTGAAATTGGAGGGATGAACTTATTTGATGATTGTTTTAACAAAAAAAAAAACGATTATGAAGTTCTTGGGGAATGATAATGATTTATTATTAGCTATGGATACAAGTTGATGGATAAATGATCTACTTGGGAGTATCTTGTTTATAAAAATGGATTATATTCTTGGTGTTTGAGTGTTGTAGTTATCAAAGTGAACAAATGTTAGACCGCCTTTTTCTTCATAAAATGAGCTTTCAAAGAGGAAAGAAAAAGCTAGCACTGTTTTCAAAAAAAGAAATTTACTGCCTAAGGGGAAAATTCATCAAAAGAGGAAAATTTTTCTAAAGCGAGAGCAAACGTTTCTTTTTTTTTTTGGGCTGTGATCTCCACGATGGCTGAGGTTCGTGCACATTTCCCAAAACGGAAATAATGCGGTCACAAAAAAATCAAAAAAAAAAATGTGTCTTATATCCGCAGGTCACATGATCAATGCATTTGTTACCCGCTTATAAATTAAAATTTAAATATTTCCTAAAACAGACACACCAAAAAATCTTGTTTTTTTTTTTTTGCTCCTGAAAATTTTTTCTTCTCAGCTTTTTCAAACTCTTTTTGCAAGCAAAAGTTGAAAAACTTCAGAAAATTTTTATAGCACTTTTCTTTGACAAATCATCACTAAAACAATTCAATACAAACACCTGAAAAAGTTATTCATTCATAAAATAGCGTTTACCGAAGTTCAATCTTTATTTATACCTCACTGCTATATAAAAAACCTGTATACTTTTGAATAGATATCAAACCATGTTGAGCAACTTCACACACATACTGAAAAATAAGAAGTTAACTTCTCAAGCTTTGAATGCTACAAGCATCAGATTAAATGCCACTGCCAATGTAGCTGGTGATATGCGTGCAGCTGGGTTCTCGGATGAAGAAATTGCCAAGTTGCAATTGAACGACATTTCTCCAGAAGAAAAGGAAAGAAGAGAAAAGCAAATCTTAAGAGAAATTATTAGTGATAAGCCTCGTGCCGATGCTTGTGATCCTATCTTGGGTTTGAAAGACACTCCATTCATCAACAGATTGAAAGATCATTTACAAGATATTAATGTTTTAATTGGTGGTTATACAATCAGAGATATTGAAAACGCCATTTTATTACAAAATATTGTCAAGAGGGAAGAAACTGAAAAGAAAAGAATTTTAGCTGATGAATATAGTAGAGAGTTACTAAAAAACTCAGAGGATGCTGATGCCATCAAAAAAGTACCAGCAACTTCAAAGTTAGAGGAGCAATCACTTGAAGTTTCTCCAGAAACCTTGGACTTAATGACACAAGCATTTTTAGATAAGAAGAATGCCTTGATCAAAATATTAACTGTTAAGAACGCCGGTGAAAACGAAAAAATTAATACTGCCATTGAATTTGCCAAGAAAGAATTCCAATTACACGAAAAGGATGTTTCCTCTCCAGTAGTAAGAGCAGGTATTGCCACCATTAGAATATTGTTCCTGACCGAATACTGTAAGAAGAACCCTAAAGACAAGGTCAAATATAAACAATTAAACCAAATGGTTCAAAATAGACAAAAGCTTTTGAAAAACCTGAAAATATCTGATCCAGAAAAATATTTCTTTGCCATCACCAAGATTGGTTTAACTGATGAAGCCGTGCATAACGAATTCCACTTATCTGCCCAATACATGCAAATATTCAAGTTCTTCGGTCCAGAAACTCAAACTTACAAGCAAACTCGTTCCGAAAAGAGATTGGCATTCAAGCACAGATTGATGTTCGCAAGATATCCAGAATATGTTAAGGAACTACAAAAAGAATATAATGTTGAAGATTTGGACTTTATACCAAAGAGTTATACCGCCAAATAATTATATACGCTTATAAACATGTACATAAATATTAATAGCACAATGATATTAAATTAAGATTACTGATTGCCAAAGGAGATTAGGCTAATTGGCTTTATTTTTGTTACAGCAAAATATGCCGTTAATGATTAAAAGTGACTGGTTTGATTGAGAAAGTTGACTTCACCACCCGCCCTTTTTTTATTAAAGTCTCAGCATAAATTTTGAGTATGATTATTCAGAGAGACAGTATAGAGAATACCCATAAACAGGATATATCAACACTTATTGAACAAATTAATCTAACATTGATCCATTAATTAAATCATGAATTTGGCTTATGAAAATTTAAAAGTTTACGCACCTGATTTCATGAAACCTTTTTATATTACTTTTTTTTTAGTTTTACTCATATCAATAAGCATGAAACACACTCCAAAACACCAAAAGCAATCAAAATTAACCATGGGCAGTAACGATCCAATAATTAAAAAGTTTTTTGAGAGCTCATCTTTTGGGTTTGAACTGAATCCAGATATATGCCTAACCCTAAGACCTAATTTAACTAAAGAGGAAATAGCTGAAGAATATGATAAGATGAAAAAGGAACATTACAAAGGGACGATTAAATATGGTAAAGAAAACCCTAATGATCTTTCAACACTGGTATTCAAAGAAGATGCATACAACAAGAATCTGACATACACCAAAGATGAAATGAACTATAATGCGAATTTTTTCATCCC
The DNA here is from genome assembly GCA_030573475.1 of Hanseniaspora thailandica (nom. inval.). NCBI lineage: Eukaryota > Fungi > Ascomycota > Saccharomycetes > Saccharomycodales > Saccharomycodaceae > Hanseniaspora > Hanseniaspora thailandica (nom. inval.). The sequence goes on along the minus strand of JAJMDF010000256.1, from coordinate 14,872 downwards.
TGAACATTTAAACGATCTATTATCTGCAGATTCATCAGCCAAAAACATTCCAGTGTACTTTGCCGTACATGGTGCAGGTTCAAGTGCTTACACCTTTAATAGTCTTTGTTCTTATTTGAAGGTTTTGAATCCGAATATTGTATTTATTGCAGCCGATCTTAGAGGACATGGTGATACAAATTCAGATAAGGAAGTACCATACAATTTAAGTGATTTTGTTAAAGATACAAACTACCTTGTCCATGAAACTTTGAACACAGTTTTTGGTGATACATTAAGTAAAAAAGTCAGTTTAGTATTTTTGGGCCATAGTTTAGGAGGGAGCGTATGCTCTAGCTTACTGGAGGAAGCTAAATCTAATCCAAACGATGAAATGAATAAGTACTGGAAGAATAACATTTTGGGGCTGGTAATGCTGGATATTATTGAAGAGTTGGCAGTAAGCTCTTTAAGTAAGATGACAGATGTGATTAGCAGAAACATTAATCAGTTTCCATATATCAAGAGGTGCATGAACTGGCATTTAGGAGCAGGCCTTCCAAGAAACTACGAGAGCGCAAAGTTTAGTGTTTTAGACTTGTACTCTTTAGAGAATTACGCCGATGATAAATACTACTTACAAAGAAAATCGAATTTGGCAGATTTCAGAAACTACTGGAACACTTGGTTTACTGGATTGTCTGATAGATTTATTATTTTAAAGGGTGTATCCAAAGCACTAATTCTTTCTGGAAGTGATCAAAGAACACAAAACCTTGATAAGAGTTTAATGATAGGTCAAATGCAAGGGAAATACCAACTTGTAGTTTTCAACGACGGTGGTCACTTCATACACGAAGACTGTGATTACAAAACGGCTATCACACTTGATGAATTTGTAAAAAGAAATGATAATAAACTAGTTGAAATAAAAACTAATTGGGGAAAGTCTTCATAACTTCATTGATTTGCACTATATATAAAGCATTAAGTTACTAATCCAAAGTGTTAATCACCTTTTCTACCTTTTCAAGCTCCTCGACTAACTTTTCGATCTTGTCACTAGCCCATTCAAATTTACTGTCAATTAAGATCGGTCTCATATCGAATCTGTTATCATCGGTAGAGTAGTTTTCAGCATGGTAAGCAGGAGTCAAAGTGGTTTGCTTATGTCTGTTGATAGCATAGAATTTGTGGAAGTGTTTAACCTTCTCAGCAATTTCTCTAGGAGTTAATCCTCTAGTAGCAGTAGCAGAAGATCCCATATCTGATCTCGTCTTAGTTTCTAAATCAGATAATTGAGTGACTATACAACCATCCAAGTTATCATGTAGATCGTTAGATGGTTTACCCCATTTATGTAATAGCTTAATGAACATTGAGTACATACCCAGCTTTTCAACCTTTCTTAAGTAACCAAACTCAGATAACTCATCATAAGTTACACCCATGTCAGCTTCATCTTGTTGGGTATATTGACCTTCCAGAATAGGTTCAAGTTCAGCAGTCGGAACAGCGGTAATAAAGTCATTCAATATTTCAAAGTTTGAATATCTCTTAGCACAGTAGGCAATGAACTTCTTTAGATCAGTCTTACTAATAGCACCAATAGGATTTAAATCAGCTGAGGAGCAATCATACTTGGTTAAATAACCTCTCAAACATTCATCAACATTACTGGAACCCAAGACTAATAAACCACCCCAAGAATCTCTGTACCAAGGTAATAGTTGTGCAAACATGTATGCCAAAACCATTCTCAATCTGGCTTGGATATTTTGTAATGCCAAGTTTTCAGTTGGAGAACCACCAAATACCTTGTATATTGGCTTTTTACCAGTGACTACTTCAAATATAGAGATGATTGAAGAAACACCCTTATCCATGTTCAAGTCAGTGTGGTAAGCACCAATTCTTTCAGCCAAAGCCTTAGCTCTAGATCTGGTTTCATTGGATGAGTTGGAAGTACCCATGTAACAAGTATGGAACATCTTGTTGGCAATGGCTTCTGGGGATTCTGGAACCCAAGGTTCAGAAGATTTGATTTTGGTAATCTTTTGCAGATCAGCAAGAACAGTTTTGTTTCCATTCTTGATAGCAGTGTATACTAAATCACACATGGAATAAACAATCATAGAAGTGGCACAAGAATCGATACCACCAGATAATGGGATAAAGAAACCAGATGGACCACCACATCTTCTTAAGTAGTCCCATAACCAGCATGCAGGACCCATGGCAATTTCTTCTTCAGGTAGGTGGTATCTGATTTTTCTTCTTGGAGTTGGCTTCAAATAAGAGTTCTTTTGTTCTTCAGCATCATTTAGCTTGATTGGAACACTAATACTGGTGAATAAGTTTTCATTGCGCATGGCTTGCAAGTTTCTTGAAATGACAGATGATCTATATGATCTAACTTCATCTAAGTCAACAGTTGCAGTGATAACTTCCACTTCATTCAAAGAGAATTGAGAACCTTGAGCAACAACTTCACCGTTGACAACAATAAGAGCACAACCATCATAGTATAGACGATCACCATCACAACCAATTTGATTACCATATAAGTAAATACCACCACATCTCTTGGTAGCATTGATGATCAAATCAAGTCTCTTGTCCAACTTTCTAAGTTCATGATGAGAACCAGATGAGTTACAAATGATTTCAACACCGTTTAAAGATAGATCAATGTTTGGGGATTGTGGAGTGAATAACTCTTCACAAGTTTCAAACCCAATTTTAGTGTCTAAACATTCAATGTTGATATTACCCATCTTTGTACTTTTTTGAGAGTTGATGTTCTCAATGATTTTAGGTAGTTTGTATGAGATGGTGTAACTGTCTGGTTTCAACCAAGGTGTGAAGTATCTCATTTCTCTGTAGTTACCATCATTGGCTAACCATTTTTTAGGTCTGATACCCATGATCATACCGTTGTAGATGATAACTCTACAGTTGTATCTACAGTTTTCAAAAAGAAGAGGCATACCAAGGTCGATAATGATACCGAACAATCTTGTATCTTGTAAAATATCAGCTAAGACTTCCCATGATTGGGTAATAACGTCGTTTTCATAAAAATGATCTAAGCAACCATAACCAGTAACTTCAAGTTCTGAACCGATTCTAAGCTTTGAACCTTGTTTCTTGGCTATAAGAATAGATTGAATGATTCTTTCCTTATTTCCTTTAAAGTCTAAAGACCACTGGTTAAGATTACAAGTAGAAACTGTAATCAAGTTTGTCATGATAGTAAATGTTGATGGGTGTTTGGTTGTTTTCAACACATACTAATGTTGTAAAGAAGTTGAGTGAATATTTCGATCTAATGCGTCACGAAGATAAAAAAAAAAAAAGGGTTGCTGGGCGTATCTCAAACTCGGAGATAAGAAAACTTCTGTGCTAATACAGGTGCAAATAAATGTTTACAAATAGTTAAAAAATAAACATTGTTAATGAAATAAATAGCTTTTAGGTCAAGTAAAGTCAAGACATACATAAATTTTAGAGCAATTATAATTGTAAACTGGAACAAAGGCAAACTAAGTATTTTTTTTATACCTATAATCACTCAATTTGATTAAACAGCATCTGTTGATTATATATATATAAAAAAAAGCACGGCTGTTATCTTTCAAACACATTTTATTCTCAGCAAATAGAAACGTCTTAGAGCTATATTTTTGAAATTTAACAACACAAACATCAGCTGAATATTATTTCCCGCACATACGTATAATTTAAACCAATGCGAAATGCACAAGAAAAATCACCACTTAAGGTTTATGCCCTAGCATCGGATAAATGCCGCAATCTCCATTTGTTTTTTCCGAATCTCATTACTCATATTCTCAGTGATCTGTCAATCATGGGAAATGACGATTATATAAATGAATGGAAATGTCAATGATATCTGTAAACTAAAAAAAATATATTATGGATTTATCGCTGTTGTAATTCATTTTTTTCCAAAAAAAATCATCAATTGATTATAACCCCCCCAGAAAAACACACTTTTAATCATTAATTAAACACATTTGAGATGAGCTATTCAACAGACAACAGCACCGATGACATCCGTGACTTGCAAAACAAAATATACTGTAAATACTTGTGCACTCTTAACACTCCTCATGATACCAAAGATGATACATTCCCTTTCCAAAAGTATATGAAGAGAACTAAATCCAACAATGGTTTTCTTCAAAGACTCATCTCCTTCTACGTTATCAACTTGCCATGTAAGTACATCCTACCTACTGTTGACTCAATCGTTGTGTACTTCATTTTCAACGTTCTTTTAATCCTCTTCGTGCATTACTGTATAAAAATATATAACTCTTTATGTATTATAATCTTTTAACAAACCAGCCATGTGTGTGTTGGTGATCTTTGATCTTCTTGATCTTTTCTTCTTAACATCAACCTTAGTGATTGTACCCTTCTTAATAATAGTTGAAGGATCTATAGATGCCGGCTTCAATCCTAAATCTTCAAGTTTTCTAGGTATTTCTTGTCTTGATGGTAGTTTGGTGTCTTCCCACATGTCTATAAATTCCTCATCGATGAATAATTGGAATGGATTTGTTCTGACTTTTTCTCTTCTATTCAAGTTTCTAAACTTCCCATTCTGTCCACTTTGAGCACTGCTCTCTTCAAGTCTTCTTTGTCTGGAATCCTCCTTTTGTCTTTCATAATCAGCCATGATTTGTTCCTTGACTCTATTACTGAACTTGAAGTTATTTCTCCATATGTATCTTGGCGTGTTATCCTTCTTTGTTCTTAGTACTATAAGTTTACCTGACATTTCTAATTCGTTTATGACTATGTTACATTTAGGCCATCCATCTTTCAGATCCTTGACAGGCATCCCTTTGTATGTTGATTGAGAATCCATAAACTTTAGCAGATCCTTGGAATTGTTTATCTTATAAATGGCATTGTACATGAAGTAGCCTGGAAATCTTTTATGAACTGCATCACCCTCATCAAGTGCAAATTTCTTTTCTATATTTTCATTAATTTCTGGACTATTTCCCTCAGATACTCCGAACAAACATCTGATCTTATCAGTTCCAACTGTTAATGTATTGTACAAACCCCAATACTCCGTCTTATTAAACTTTAGTTGTTGTAAAATTTCCTTGAAACTTACAACCATATTTGGATCATTGTCGTGTATTTGTTTTAGGTATTCACTTGTCAATAGAATGTTTGTATTCAAGTGTGAGTTGTCTATAGGTTCACCATTGTCATCAACTTGTGCAGCTTCCGTTTCTTCTAATTTAGCTTGAAATGACAATGTAGGTAACTTGCTTTTCACACTGCCATCATTTAGTTTAACTTTTTTAATGGTCTTTGATTCCAAATCTTCAGAACTTAAAATATTAGGTGTGGATTCATTTGTGGAGGTTTTATTGTTTAACTTAGTCTTCAGACTTTGTAAACCACTTAGTAATTCGTTCTTCTCAGACATTATATTGAAAGTATGATTTATTCTATATGCTATTAATCAGACACTACAAAACTGTTTTATCTATAATTAAATAATATTGTTAATGCTTGTCGATTGGTTATTGCCACTGATTGAATTTCCTTCAAAGATTTGCAACTTTTGAAGAAAAAGTGTAGAAGAAACAAAAAAAAGGTAACACTCGGAAATATATGGAGATAAGTCACGTGGAAATTAACAATTTGACATAAACCATCTGTTTAAACATAACAAACACTTAGGTAAGGTGCTTACTATGGTACTAATAACAACTTAAAATAATATGTCAAGTTATATAAAGACTATAATTAAGCTAAACATTTCATTGAAGAAAAACAAACTGTATTTCACCTCTGCCTTGATAACTGTTTCCGTATATCAAGCATCATCTATTGAGCCAACATCTTATCAACTAGTGCCATATCTTCATTCTTGATTTTGCCTTGAGTAGCCTCCTTATCCTTATTAGCCAAATCAGCATTCTTTGTTCTCTTAATTCTATTTTGATGTTCTTGTAAAGTCTCTTTATTAAATCCAAACCCTTTTTTAATTGTGAACCCATTTGTCATATCCTTTATCTTACTCAATGATTCATTCAAGAAGTAGCTACAATTCAAAAGCCTGCTATTGATTATATCTCCCAATCTCGGAGCCATGTACACATTGCTACCGATGATATAATATTCGTTTATGACGGTGTAGATAACCGTTGTTTGTTGATTGGCATTGACCACAGTCTCCTTTCTTTGCTGTCTAATAATCCAGTTATTTGGTTCATTGACAGCTAGAAGTATAAACTCAACACCTTGCTTGAATTTGACCAATGTTTTGTGCAGTTCTATGTGGTATGGTAAATTCTTGAGTATTTCCGATCTATCAACATCTGGCGTTGTTCCATTATTATTCATTATATCTTCTTCATTGACATTACTGTTGTCAACACCTTCCAAACTTTGCATTTTGACTAGTTGGTTGTTGGATATTTCTGCCTTGTTGGACTCACTGTAGAATGGTGACTCCATGAAGTATTCCAAAACATTGTTACTGTTCAACCCTTGGAAGTATTGGATCCATTCAGGAGATTTCCACTGAAGCTCATCTAAGACCAATTTTGTGTTGTTGTTAGACATTCTAAAAGCTATGTTATATGAAGTATGGTGTATGATTGTACACTTTGTTTTCAGGTTGTTAGTTGTGTTTATAACTTGTGTGACGTTATTTTGAGTTTTCTCTTAAAAGGCTGGGTGCAAATCACGTGGAGACATGCCTAAATTTTTCAGAGTCAAAAAAGAAAGAAAAATTTCGAAAATTTTTTTTCCTTTCTATCGAAGAAATCTGAGGAAAGTTATTCAACTTTGAATGATAATCATTTGCAATTGCAAAACCAAAACATCTTCACAAAGCCAAATATATACTATTGAGTATAGATTATCTATTAATTTGAAGAACCTCACATAAAACTTTTTAAAAAATGCTATCAACTAATAGAACTATAAAGAATCTATTTTCTGTAATTAACAAACAAGGTTTCAAAACCGCTACTGTCATAAACCCACCATTTCCTAAACGTATAGAACGTCCTATCCCTAAACCAACAGCCGATATACCAGATGTTCAAGCATTTTTGAATAAGATAGGGAGAGATACTGCCCAATATGGTGAATCAGTCTACGAAAACGATTGGAAGAAATTGTTCTCTTATAAAGGTAAACATTTAAAAGCCAAGAATGTTCCAGTTCAAACCAGAAGATATATTTTGAAACATCTAGAATACTTCAGATTAGAACAATATGATTTAATTCATGAAACTGAAAAGAAGTTGACAAAGTCTGCCCAAGAAAAGAAGAAGTTAGCAGACAAGATTTCTCAAGAAGCCGAAGACTTGAAGAAGTTAGAAGAATGGGAAGCTGCAAACGGATCAAATCTATAATTGGATGGTTAAGATGTATGCGATTTTGTCATTCAAATTGGTTCCTGAAAGATTATGGGAGAGTAGTGATGATATAAACGCTCAGTTTAAACATTCAAGAAGGTATTCCTATGTCCACAATTAAAGAAGAACAAAATTAAGAATCATGTAAATATCTTTATATATCAACCGAAAACAGATATCAATAGAACATTAATTAATGGATTTCATTTTTTTTTTCATAATAGATCATTCTTTGACCTCAGTACTTGATTCATCAAGGTCAGGAATATCAACGTACTGCTTATCTTTTTCATCTTCTGGAAGTTTCAACCATTTTTCCAGTTGTGTTTTCAAGTAATCAGCTTCTTGTATCATCTCATCCATACCTCTTTCTCTACGTTCTTTAGGAGCATCTGGTTTAATGACTTGATTGCCCACAACAGTTTGGTGTTCGCCCTTCAAAAGACTATAAACACCGTCACCCATGTTTCCTTTTTCAAATCGAGGGATTATATGGGCGTGTACATGCGGAACTGATTGGCCTGATATGACACCATCTTGTATTGCTAAGTTGGTACCATTTGTTCCTGTTAAATATCTGATAAATCTATAAAGGGTGTGGACAGTATCGTAAAAGTCAGCCGTTTCGTCTTTTTGCAATTCGTAAAGATTAGTGATATGTCTTTTGGGAATAACAAGTATGTGGTGAGGGGTTATAGGCTTCAAATTGACAATAGAAAATGAATGTTCACTCTGGTAGAAGACTTGTTGAGAAACGTCAAATTTGAAAAATTTAAGAGTAGTTTGTTTAACCATGATTAAAGAACAGCTTTGGGGTTTAAACTGATTTCAAAAAACTCTGGGAAAAAGGGGTTTAAAGAACTTTTATAAACTCTTTTTTTTTGAAAAAAAATAACTTAAGTCACGATAACCAAATTAAGCTTATTAGTAAATCATGTATATAGACCCACCTTGGTCTTCGAATGCAGTAATCAAATCATCTACATCATCTGAGTTCATATCCCAACCAATCCGCATTGAGATATACAAGGTTTTCAACGAAGGGAAACGATTTTCCATCAACGCAATGGTAATATCATCTGGATGAATTTTATTAAGTTGACTCAAAGAACCTGAACACAGAATAGTCATCTTTTCCAAGTTTGGAGCAAAATGAGTCTCATCCAAGAAAAAGTATTGTGATATGTTGTCTGCTAAAATTGACATTTCCTTCAAGGAACCTGAACAGTATCTTAAAACGTCATCTAAAGAATCCCCTCTTAGTTTTGACAGTGGATATTGGAAATGAATGGATTCTAGTGTGCTCCCACATCTATCTAGAATTTTATAGATGGAAACATCATCCAATAGAGGACAATGCGTAATTGATAGCTTTTTCAAGTTCACAGGCAAGAAACACAACTCGATAAAATCATTAGTCAAGTTACCACTCAGAGTAACATCCTCCAGATTCGGAGGCCAGATGGCATCGTTATCAAAAGATGTTTTCCCTAATGTATAGTTTTCTGCCAATAAATCACAATTAAATGATGATCTTGGAAGAGCAAGACTTTTCAACTTCTTGAATTTGTTTAAAGATGGAAATAGCTCATTTAAATCAACCTTTTCAGCAACAAGCTGAAGGTTCAAAACCTCTAAATTAGAACATGATTTCAATGTAGTCAAACTCAGCATACCGAATGAAGTCTGTGGTGCTATGAATTCAATCAAATTAGCAGAGCATCTTCTCAGAAGCTTGGATATGATACTGTTTTTACCTGATTGAATAATCATAGATAAATCCAAAGTGTTGACAAAGTCAGATAGCACATATGGTTGTAGGATTTCATCTTTATTTTTTTTCAGATTTCTTTTCAACTTCTTATCAGCATCCAAGATGTTCATGAATTTCAAAAAGTTCTTTGATGTTAGATGAGGCGTATTGTATAATCTTGGGATCATCAAATAATAAAAAGCCTTGCTAACAAGAGCGTAGTCTTTGTATACAACTCTTGCCTTCGTATCTGTATCTCTTTTTCTTGGATTTAGTTTTTCGTCATTATCGAAATCTATAGCATAATCCAAAATCTTGGCGTATAATTCCATGGGGAGCAGGTGACTTTTCTTTTCGTGTTCGAAATCATCTATATTTACAGCTGTTAAGTCTGAACCTAGAAGTTGTAGGTCATCGTCAAAAGAAAGACCTTGTCCGTTTAAGGCCTTCATGTCTTTGACGGTTTTAGTATTAGTAACATATCCAACACCAGCAACATACTTTCTATAAGGGACCACAGTTTTCTTTGGCCTTCTTTTATTCGCCATGCTGCGGATCTTTTATTATATGTGAGAGAATTATTCGGTTATACTCCAATATATTAGCTCATCTTCTGTACTAGTTGAAACATTTTAAGTAAGGAAAAAAGAAATGTTACGTTTAGCGTTGATACGCCTATTGCAACTAGTCACGTGCATGTCCACAGATTTTCAGAATCATTATTTTCGCGCCTATGCACAGGATTTAATCAAATGCATGAATACACCAAAAGGGAAATAATCCCTGTTTCATTTTTTTTGTGTTATCTCAAGAGATAAGGGTTTAGGAAAAAAAAATGGAGGTGGAGAGAACTGTCAGCAAAGTTTCTTCAGCATCTCTTAGATACTTGTAACCATCCATCACCAATATAAAATGCCTGGTCTAACAAAAATTATTGAGGAAGATACCACTTTCCACCAGGACCACTCAACAAGCTTTTATTCATCTGAGTCATTAAATCTATCCAATTATGGCGACAATATCCTAGATATATACTTTGAAAAATCTTTTTCAGAAACCAATGATGACTGCAGTTCAAATAAAGACATCAGAACAAGAAAATCTATGCTTAGAAACCCTTCCACTTATTTGGATACATTTAGCTCCTTACCTACATTCGTAGATAGAAGTCAAAGAGAGAATCACAACGTAAACACCGATAGACACAATCTTTATGAAGGCGCCACTCTTAGAAGCAAATCACCTCAACTTTGGTTCAAAAAATCAACAAAAAGAGGGTTACACACAGCCATATCAAACTTTCACAATAAAAGTGGGAATAGAAAGTCTATTCTGATAAATAAAGATGATATCTCAAATCCGATTTGGCTAAGTGCATATGAATACCAAAAAATACAGGAAGCTTACAACAAAAAGCCAAAACAATTGAGTAGAAAGCCTACAATAATGGATAAATTCTTTCATAAAGATAAGCATGTTAAAACTACGCGCTTGGTAAAGAAGTCAGAAAACCTTCCATATAAACCAGTAGAAAACACAAACAGTAAATCAGAATTCAAAACAAGAGAATCTCTTGTTCAAGCTTATATTAAAGAGAAGAAAAAAAGCTTAGATCTGCCAGATACTGCTATATTTGACGAAACTTCCAACGGTAGAAAGTCTATAATGAATTTAGTCAACGATAATAAGTTTTTCCATGATGATGTTGAAAATAATACCAAGTTGAAGAGATTGTCTGTTCAAATAAAGTACCAATATCAACTTTTAAACAAGCTTGAGCAATCCTAATACCTTAAATACCCTTATCTATATATCACAATGTCGCTAGTTCGTTTTTAATTTTCATCAGTTCGTTAACATTGTTTATGAGAAGTGTGGTATACTGAGCTTTAATTTCCTTGATTAGCTTTTTACTTCTTTGCTGTTTTGAAAAATCTAAGTAGTAATTGTTTTTGATTATGCAATCTGAAACTATTAGCTGTACACTATCAGCTTCTATGGTTTTGTCTTTATTTGTTGAAACTTTAGGGTTCTTTCTGTTGACCACTGAGGGTTCTTCTTTCTCCTTCGGTTTTTGATCTTCGTTATGTTGTTTTTGTACTTTTCCATCTTTATAAATAATTTCTGTCTGCAGATTAGTTTTGATTCTGTAAAATTCATCCAACAGATCTGGTATTGGAAACTGATCTGTGAAATGTAGCTTGTAATTTTTGATTATATCAGATGCTTTGTTTATTTCGACAAGAAGGTCGTGGTATCTCTTTAACAGCATAAGTGCCTTCATTTTTTTTTCATCTAAGGAAGGCATTTTTAAATAAGTGGTCTTGCTTTTGGTGGTATAAAAGAGGGATGTCCTAATCAAAGATGTAAAGCAGATAAGTTGTGAACTTTTCTAAACTTACTTTTATTTGGCGTAATTTTCTGAAAAAATCCTCGGATAAGTCACGTGTGTTTACCGAAATTCACATACAAATTGTTTTTTCAGGAAAACAAAGCTTAAGAAAGTTATTTTGAATTGCAAAAATATTAACAAACTTTAGCTCTAGTGTGAAAAACCAAAATAAACTCCAACAGATACATATCAAGCCTAGTATACCAGAATATAATGAGTATGGAAAATACAGTAAACTCAACAGAAACAGGAATCAACGCTAATTCAAATACCAATAGTGCCACTGAAGCACCAATCGAAGAACCTAGAAAAGAGATAGATAGATTAACACAACTTCAAATACTTATAGATCAACTTTTAGAACAATTTTTGTTATCTTTGACATACATAAACAATAAGCATAAACTAAATGGAACAGAACCCAAAGAGGAGTTTGATGACAAACAATTCAATCAAAACCTTGAGGAGCTAAGCAATGACTTGATCATCAAGTGCAGACAGATTTTGAAACTTATAGACTTGCTACCAGATGCCATTAATGAGAAAGAAGAGGAGAATCAAATACTGAGAATAAAGGATCTATCTAAAGAGCTTGAAGAAGTGGAAGTATTGAAGAAAGAAAAACTTATTGAGAAGGATGAACTGATGAAAAAACTAGGCTCTCTGATTAGAGAGTTTGTTTCACTATAGCATGTTTAATATAAACCTATATAAAGCTCGTTAGTTGTTTTAATTATTTTACCTGAATTATAATAATTATGTTTTAGGATTGTTAACTTGGGGTGGTGCATTTCACGTGACTTGCGCCTACTTTATCGCCAAGTTTTGTTTATGATCGATTTTTTCCTTCATAAATTATAAATAGAATCGTTAAAATTTTTATTTCAGTTTAAGAACAGCGTTGATAACACCAGAAACAATATCATATAGCCAGCTTTTGAAGCAAATATACAATAAAAATGATTAGTAGCAGGTTGAATGATCATGTTGAAAGGGATATCTCAAAAGAGGGGTCCAAATACCTTGACTTATATTCTTTTTACAATGAGTTTACAAAGCTGACTAAACCATCCAGCAGGATCTTAATGATTCCTTTGTACGCTTTATACTACATAATATTTTGTACAAAGATTGAAATAGCCAAGCCAAATGAATTTTTAAAGAATCTTGAAAATGTTGTCAGCAATGATAGAGTAGACTTCTTTTTATTCAATTCTAAAGGGAAATCCCCATTCTTGTTATTTGCCAACACTAGTTTGATCAAATTGTTCAACAGAATCACTTTATTTCTACCCTTTGGTATTCCGAGAATCTATGAAGTTGAAATGATTGCAAAGTTCAACACTTGTACAAACATTGTGTTATTCGCATTGTTCTTATACTTATTAGGAAATTACTTAAAACTAAGATCAACAAAAACTTTTGTTATCCTGGCTTCACAATTGACCACATTATACATTTCCAATGACATTTTCATCAAAAATAACGATGACGGTTTATTGAACATTGATTTGATTGCCAATATCTTTATGCTATCAACTTTCATTCATTTCAACAAGTACTATGCAAACAGATTTAGGGATTTACAAAATGTTTTAGTTACTGGATTCATCTTGGGTATGCTTTACTCACTGAAACCAATGTCTTTGATAAGCAATCTATTCCCTGCATTTATTGTTGGAACATGGGTCTGGCAAGTAATGGCAGTCTACCAATTTGGAAAGAACAGATCATCATTCAATATCATTGCATACCAAATAATCGTCAAGTCTGTTTTGTTGTTAGCCACTATGATGACTTTTTCATTGATGGCATTAAAACTGTTTGTTAATGAAGTTGTATATGACGAAAACAACTTTGACATGAGACAGCTATCTCCTATGACCCAAATATCAATGAACTCATTCAAAAATTTGAACAATGCCAATATTGGTGTTCCAAAAGAGATAAGATTCATGGACACTATACTAATAAGACATGTCGATTCTTTAGGTGGATATTTACACTCTCACGACGCCAATTTGCAAACTGGATCTGGAGAGCAACAAGTTACAGTCTTTGATCATCAAGATCAAATGAATGAATGGATCATTCTCCCATCTAATAAAAATCTAAGACAAGAATACGTTTCTAAGAACAACACCGATTACGAAGTTGTTTCAAGATTTAAGCATGTTTTGCTACAACACAAGATCACTAAAAAATTTTTGTATGTCCACAATGATTTCAGAGGACCTGTTTCTGAAAAGGAAAAGGCACACGAAGTTACATGTATGGAGTTTGACCCATTATCCGATGATTCTCACGCTAACTTCGAATTCAAAATTGATTTCTCAGTTTACAAGCCTGAAGCCAATCTTGAAGTGGCAGATAACGAGTTTGAGTTGATATCTTCTGTTGCCTCCAACTGTAAGTTAATATCTCATATGGACAAGTTGCCTCCTTGGGGATACTTCCAACAAGAAGTTATCTGTATGGAAATGGCTGTTCCTGAAAGATCCAAATTTGTTGTTGAGAAAATTGTTGCCAGCACACCAGAATCTTTGGATAAACTTGAGTATAGATTTTTGGATAACTTGCCTTTCATGAGTATTATGAAGGATTATCAAGCAAAATCTATTAAGAAGGAGATTTATGACGATGACTTTAAGGCTAAATTAGATGCTCATAACAATGCTGCAAATGTTGTTCCAAATAGAGAAGCAATTTTTAAGTATTCCCATTTGAAATACTTGCACTTATTATGTTTGCTAGTTGTAGTAATCACCGGTATCATTCTACTGGCATTAGCCTTTAGATTATTACCATTCAGAGGCAATGAAGTTAACACCAATGTCTTGCTTGATATGAAAACTAGCTTATACAGACAACTGTGTGACTTTGTTCCATATGTTGCAGGTATAGTGGTCTACTCATTTTTGTTGATAAAAACCAAAGAAACAGTATTGATAGGTGATTTGAGTTTCCAGTCAGCTGTCACTTTAGAGATATTGATCATATTTGAGTTCATCAACACTCTGTTCTAAGAGAGTAACGTATATATCTGATATCACGAGAAAACAACTGTATAGATTTCACAAAAAAGAATGACCCAAGTTTTTAGCAAAGAACAAACGCCAAACCTCGCGTCACGTTAAAAACTATCTTGAGCTTTAATCAATTCAAAAAAAAAATACAAGTCATCAGAAGTCACCAATAAAACATCAATTATATGGCAGAAGATAACAGATCTGAAATACTACTCAAGGTCCATAGAGATTTCAGAAACACCCTTTTAATAATCGGGCTGATACCTCTAGGAAGACAACTCATAAACCATCT
>JAJMDF010000255.1:0-48510 GCA_030573475.1 Hanseniaspora thailandica (nom. inval.) | reverse complement strand
TCCTATAACCTACACTATCATAACCCAAAATAATGAAAAACAATCTCAATTTTGATCTGTATAAGCACTACAACAAGGAAACGAAAATGTTTCAGTGTTTCATCTGCAAAAAAAGCTTTTCAAGACCATCATCTTTAGCCATACACAAGAATATCCACTCGGGTGAAAAACCATTTGAGTGTGAACAATGTAAAAAAAGATTCAATGTGCTTAGTAATCTTAGAAGACATAAGAAGATACACCAGTCAAATGAGAGCAAACAGCTCAGAAACAAAAATCCTGTTGAGATAATCAAGAAAAAGATATGTGATGACAAAAATAACAGCGACAGGCCATACCACAAGCTGAAACCATTGACCATGAACAGCGTGCCTATGGGCACCATTCCTCCACAAATGGACCCATACCAGAATGGCTACTTTATAGACATGCAGAAGAACATGCTCACCCCAAATATGATACCCAATATGATGTTTCAAGGACAAAATTTTATCGGAGCTCCTAACCATATGATGAACAACATGAATTATTATTTCATGTACAACCAACAAGTACCGTATCCGAACATGCAGATGCAACCGGTTAACTTTAGCGAGTATCCACAACAACAAGAGATGAATATCACACCTGCAGTGGTGAGTGAGCCTGAGGATAATAAAATAGAACAGAAGGAGGAGGAGCAAGATACGAAAAACAAGAAGTCAGTGCTTTCCATCTCCGAGCTGTTGAACTCATCGTCAAACGACAACTCAATCTCATCAGAGTGATTATATAAAGATATAGATAGATTTTATGAGAAAATAATGACATTGTTTTTTTCCCATCATAAATTTGAAGTTATTTCAAAAAAAATATATGTAAAGAGTGTGTTTTGTTGAGAATCAAGTTTCTACACTACGCTTAATAAACGTTAAATGTTCGGTATGGAAATAAAGTTTAGAGACTTTTTTTCCAGTTGCACCGGGCCAGGGCGGAAAAAAAAGGCGAGCTTCTGCCCAGCACAGGTTGGTACATGTTCCCATGGGATAATTGCGCGTTATTTTTTTTCCTTGGGCTTTTGAGGGCAACTCAAGCATTCTGCGTTCCCAAGCCATCTGTTAGGTCGTATGTGTGGGTGATAGTTGCTACCACAGCAAAGAGTATTTTATCACATCAATGCAATAACAACTAACACTTGATGATGAAACATTTAATGCTTTTTTTAATTATTAAAATAACCTCTTTTAAACCTTTTTTGAACTTTTTGGAGCTAAAATCGGACAATATCTTAAATCCCGGATTCGCTCCAAAATCTAAGCCCAAAAAAAATTGCCTACCAAAAAAAAATTGACAAAAAATTTTTTTAAAAAATAAGTTAAAACATCAGTTCTTATATACTTCTCAAACAGAGATCATTCTAATCAACTCATCAATCCCGCTGAAGTTTTTCTCTTCATTTTTATACCCCACATGTCTCTCACTCTTCACATGCTTCTCTAAATCATCATATTGCACTCTACACCCCTCACAATATCCATTCTTTGACTTCCCATCCTCTTTCTTTTGTTGTTGCTTTTGCAACGCCATTTGCTTTTGTAAGACTAATTGTCTCTTTTGGAGTACTTTCATTTGTGCACTGATTATACTGTTCTTCACCGGTTGAAGTCCATTTCCTGTTCCTGTGCCCATGTTAGTTCCAACCAAAACACCACTAGCCTTCATCTCACTATTGTGTTGAGTGTTGACTCTTTGAAGCATTGGTCTTTGGGAAAGATTCTCTAAGTCTTCATACTTCGTCGTGCCATCCTTATTTGGTGATTGCGTCACATTCATCAACAGTGGCTTCTCACAAACAGGTGATTGTAAAGTGACGTTTTCTGAAGTGTTGAAACTTTCATTGTGTTTTCTCATGTTCATCGATAAGTTCTTCTTCTCTTCATATACCTCATGGTCAGTGTACATCTTGGATAAGGTGTTGTTGAAGGGCACCCATTGCTTTGTTTCCTTGTCGTAATAATTGTCAAAGAAATAAACATTGTTCTCGGCATTTGGTACAGAACTTTCAGAATACAATCTACGGATCATCAATGCATAATCCTCCTTCACCAGATCCTTTTCATATCTATGTTTAATCAACTTCTTGGTAACTGTCTTTTGATTTGGATCGGCATGTCTCACAATGTTTATAGCTTCCTTGCCTCTGTTGTTCAAATTGAATGCTCTTTGATATAATATCTCCTCCTTGTCTCTTTTGGCAAATGGTGATCTACCATTATAACTGTACTTGATAGTTGGATATGGCAATGCATCTAAATCATACTTTTCTTTAAATATATCCTCCTCAGTTGTTGGACACTTCCACTCCATGGATACTATTGGTGCAAATTGTTGGTTCTTGTAATACAAATACATGTGTGGCTTTTCCTCAGAAAAGTAATGATAGTCCTCTCTTCTGGCAGTAATATCTCTATCAAGATTACCGATTTTCGATTCCATAGTTAAATATTCATTCAACTTATTTGGCTGTTGACCAGCAGATGGTTTATTCTCAGTGGTAATGGCTTGTTCAACCACCTTTGGAGGTACTGGCTTCTTATACTTGGCATAATCAATGTATCTCATCATTTCATAATCGTTCTCCATCTGTTCAACTTCAATATCTAAGTGTTTAAAGAAACGTCTTGATTTTTGTAAATTCCAGATTTTACATCCTCTCTTTTGAGCTTGGTTGACTATTTCCCTCATCTTGGCAGACTTCACTTCACTTTCTTCAGAACCAATGACTAAAATGAAAGTTTTGTCAGATAACTCAGGACTGATCACTGAGCCTAGAGATAAAAACCCTGCCTGTATCACACTCATTAACTTTTCCTCATTATAACTCATCTTCTTGTTAACATCTCTGATCACAGTGATTGTCTTGTTTTCAGCTAGCACTGATCTCCATGAATTCTTCCACTTTTCACTGTCTCCTTGACCACTTGAAGCTTGGGTGGTGACCGGAGTTACCGGTTTAGGCTTGGAAATTGGTTGTTTCTTAGTCATCGTCACCAGTTTTAACAAACTCTTAGAATCAACTTTATTCTCATTACTAACTTTTCTCTTATTATTCAAAACCGGATCCTTCTTGACAACTTCTTGAGTCATGGACTTTTGCAGCGGCATTATGAAATTGATGGATCTTAATTTGGCACCATCAATTGATCTGGTTCGTTTTAAATCAGGCATTCCAGACATTTCCCTGTCAACAACCTTTCTCTTCATCCCCATGACCAGCTTGGGTTGATCTCTGTTGTTTTCAGAACTGCCAAAGTCTGTGATTTTCTTCTTGATTTCAGAATCCACCTTTTCTTCATCAAAGGTTTCAACGGTCTTTCGTCTGATTAACGTATTCAAATCGTTAATTGTCTTTGATTGTAATGATTGGATAGAATCTTCTTTCTTACCACATGGAGTGATAACCTCTTTTATATTTTCCTTTCCTTCAACATCATTATTAGTCTCTGATACTTTCTTAATAGCTTTTGGTGACTTCATACCTACATTCTGGTCTATAACATTCTTTTTACTCAACACCAGTTTTTGTGTCTTTTTCAATTCTTGAACTTCCGTGTTCTTTATAATTTGTTCCTTGATTTTCTTTTGTCTTTGAATCATAGCCTCCTCTTTCTGTCTTTTATCATGAAGTTTCAACATTTCTATCTCCTTCATTTTCAAATATGCCAGTTCTTCATCTTCCTCATCTTCAGTGACTTCGTCTGTGTTCTTGATAGGTGTTTTCAAATATTCTTGTTCCGTTATACATCTCAACTGTCCATCAATAATTGCAGGCACCATTGCCGGCAAGTTTTCCGTTTCCTTGGCTAACTCTCTGGATTGGGCATACATTGATGTATTCTTCAATGCATGGAAATGAGTCTTGATGTAATGTTCTGCATCAGAATCGTGATCATCATCAATCTCTTCATCTGTCTTTTCACTATCAGTGGCTTCACTGTCTTTTGATGGTATAGGAACATAAAGTTCACCTATGATGGTATCTTTTTTAATCCTTTCATTCTCAGCAGCTTTAAGCATTTGTAAGTTTAAATCTATCCTTTTATTATTAGTAACTTTTCTCTTAGATGGGGATTTGTTAGGACTAGGTGTTTTCTTCACTCTTGGTTTATATTTTCTCTTTGGAGGACTTGAAGATGACTTCTTTGGAGAATATTCATCATCTCTGCTCAGACTTTCAAGTTGTTTCTGAATCAAAGACTGCTGATCAAAGTACATGTCTGTATGCTATTTTATATTGTTTTTTTGGGTATGTGTTACCAATCCTCTTAAAGTTCTAAAAGACACACGTAAAATGGCACAAAAACTAGTGTTATAAACAACATCTAAGCATATTTTTTTCCCCCTTAGGGCAGAACTGGTGTCGGCCACAGCGGGAACATGATCTAGCAAGTAAATATTTCCTATTTGGGTAATTTTTTGGTGTAGCACTTGAGCCATTTTTTTTACGTGTATCATTCTGCTTAAAATCATGTTTCACCAGTGGAGGAATAACTGTAGAATGATCAATATAAGAGCAGTTGTTGCAAATTTGTATGTAGAAAGTGCCCTTTATAAATGTTCAAAACATACCAACTAGTTGTTACTTTGTAATTTCAACTAAAATTTGTATTCAGTTTATATTTTGGTTAGATCAAGCTTATTGGCTTGGAAAGCTTACCCGCACGTGTTCATGTTCTTTCCTCTTTAGTACACCTCCATCTCTTACCAGCAAAATTCAAAAACTTGGGAAAAAACAAGAAAAATTTTCACATCTTTTTTTTTGAAAACTTTTACATCAACTACAGAAAACTTTAAGACTTGAACCTCAGAAACCACATATAACAACCTCTCCATTATGCTGAGAAACGCTTTGAAGGTTAATAAAAATATCACAAGATCTGTTGGTACTCTTGGAAAAACCGAAAAGGTTTCCATTGTTCCAAACTTAGACCATATTTACACCAATGCTACAAAGGTCTTCAGCAAAGATGTTGTTGATAAGTATTACGACTCAAGAATCATTGCACCATTAGAAAAAGTCATGAAGAGTTATAACGAAAATGTTAGTAGTTCAGATGCCGCCATCAACAATACCAGTGATATTAACCAAAAGTTCATGACACAACAACTTAAAAACACACTTCTAGCAGCTGATGGTAAAAAAACCTTCAGTACAGTATCTCTAGTGACCAACTCTTCTTTTGCACTATCTTCATTGACACAATCTGATCAAGCCGAAAACACCATAAACCCAGTTCTTACTCCTAATCTTTATCATTTAATTATGACAAACTTCGGATCCCTTGAAGAATTTGAAAAGTTGTTGTTGTTATCTGCCAAAAACATACAAGGTGATGGTTTCACTTGGTTAGTATTAGTCACTGATTTCACCAGAAAGAGATTCAATGGAGACGACAGTTACTTAGATCTAATCAGTGAAAACAAAATGGGCACTCTTGAGTACAAGTACGATGCTGATGCCATCAAGATTGACAATGCCTTACATAGCTTGAAAGTTTTGAACACTTACAACGCAGGTTCTCCATTTGTTTATGAAAAATTCAACCATTCCTTCGACAAGGCATTGTTATACATTGAAGAATCTGATGAAGTCCAAGTCAAGAGAAAAGAGGAATTGGAAGCCTTAAGACAAGAAATAGAACAAAGATTCTTAAGAGAAAAAGACGAAACAGTTGCAAAAGATACTCTATCATACATGTATGACATGTACAGACAGGAAAAAAGGATCAACATGTCAATGAACCAATTGATCAAAACCGAACCAGTCTTAGGTATTGATTGTACCCCAAAGTTGTGGCTTCTAGATTACGGTGTTGAAGGTAAGATGGAATACTTGAAGAACTTATATGCCGTCACAAACTGGAACTTGATTGAACAAAGATTGGTCACTCAATTAACTGCCTCTAAAGTATAATCTCTGTATATAAAAAAATAAAAACAACTATTAATCAATATGTTATTAGTTAATATAATTACAAACATGTACATATATAAAAAATGAATGGTCAAAAAAATCTATATCTCTTTGATATTCATCCACTTTTTTTATGATCTTCTTCCTAATGTCTTAACTCTTCTTAACAACTTACTACCTGTAGATTGTTTAGCAGAATTATCAAAATCGTTAGAGAAGTATTGATTTGAATTATCAGACTTAACTTTTGTAACATCACCAGCAGTGTAATAATTTGGTGTATCTGTTTTCAACCCCAATCTAGCTGATATGGATTTCTTTCTACTCAAACTTCTTTGGATCTTCTCTTGTCTCTCTTGTTCCTTTCTTGGAGCAGGAGCACCGTCCAAGAATGTAGTAGACCCAAGACCTTGGGAGACAGGACCATGTATCTTGACTCTTTCATTGGTATTTAAATTGGTCATGGAATTATTATTCTTAATTGCTGAGATCGTGGTGTTTGATCCATTGTGGCCATTTCCTTGCAATCCGCCACGGTTGTTTATATCAACATCCAAAACTTCACCTCGTTTTCCTCTTTGAGTCATTCTGCTAGAATCCATAGAATACACCACATCATCATCGTCATTTTGATTGTCCTCATCAGCAATGTTGCCGTAGTTATTACTAACCCCAAACACTTGGTTCATCTTGTTTTGGTATCCTTTGGAAGAATCTACCTTTCCAGTCAATGATGAGTTTGGACCGTTTTTAGGAAAGGCTAAAACTGGGGCAGCTTTTTTATTCTTGTTTCTATGTGGAGTACACGCATCAAATGGTCCATCGTGATGGAATGCACCACCAAACAAACCAGTCACATCTAATTTGTCAATGGTATCAACATTCTTAGCTATGACAGGTTTTCCGGACTTTGATGATTTCTTCTTGCTCTTGGATCTATGGCTGGTGTGCTTGACATCTTGAGGTTGAACATTCTTTCTTGCTGGGGCAATTTCATCGTATGATGGCGGTAAGTCCTCAGTCATTCTTTGATCGTTCACTTCGTACTGTCTTCTGGTTCTTTCCTTTTCTTGTTCAGCTGTTGGATATGTGTTTTGGTGTTCTGTAGTTCTTTGAGGAGATGTTCTGTATCTGTTATTTTTAACAGGAGGTTGGTTGTCCTCTTCGTAATCTTGTAAAAACGGGTTCTTTCTGTTCATGCTTTGGTTGCTGTGTATGCTGTTGCTGCTTATGTTTCTTTGTCTGTTTTATTAAATAATAAGTTGTTGTTATGAACTTGTTAGTAAATTGGTTGTTTTTCATAATTAATTTTCAAATTTAATTAATTCAAAGATAATGAATGTTATATTTAGAAGCCTTTAGAGACAAGGGAAGCCAAGAAAAAACAAAGGTCGACAATATTCTCACTTCCAACCCTCACCACCTATTTTTTTAAAGGGAGGATTTATCAAAGCGATGAATCTGACCAGACGTTTTTTTTTTTTTTGAGGTCATCGCACCCGAAAATAGCGCCTTCTTTCCCTTTTGGGACACTCTCTCCAAAAACGGAAATTGTAATCAACACGCAACAAGAAAAAGGCGCTTATCTCATTGCTTCTCAGTCTCAATCGGAATTTTTAATTAATGCACATTCTCATCCAATAGCTTCTAAGTAGTCCAAAACATTCTTGGATCTTTTCATTAATCAAATATCAGTCCACTAAATGTAATATCTGGTTTTTTCGTAGTACATACCTGTAGAATCCTTGGGGTGGTTTGGCAAAGTCTAGCCTGTTATTACTATTCAAACTGTTGTATGTGTTTTCCTTGTTACTTTCTGTATCGTAATGGTCCAAAATATCATCCTCATAAAAGGCTGATGATCTTTGTGAATGGAAACTGGAAGTTGACCTGTTGTTGTGGTTCATCACTGGTCTATAGTACTGGCTGTTGAACGGAGATGTTGTGTTTCCTTGTGAGTAATGTTGGTTCTGCTTCACCCAGTTTTGGAACTCTTCATCTGTTTCGTACTGTTTCAATGATGTGTCTTGTAATGTTTGGCTGGCGTTTCTGAATGGATTGTTGACTGAAAATGGTCTTTGGGAACCACTACCCCCTGTGTTTTGGTAACGTTGCATAATTTTGTTGTAATTAGATTGATGATTAGTAATGCTAATACCAGCTGTTTGTAATATGGTCTCTCTATTAGCCTTAAGTAAACTGCAATTAGTAAACACTAATAGTATAAAAGTGTGTAAAATGTATTTCGTTCTTTATTTTTTTTTTTTTGGCGGAGGTGAAAATTTTTCTGGCCACACCAAATGAAAAGCTGCGCCAGGTTTTTTTCTCAAACACATCCCAATGCAAATTACCCAAACGGGTAATGAAATTGCTAAGTGTAAACAAGAATCATTTAGCTGGCTCATTTTTTTAAAAAAAAATATTAAAAATTTAAACATGTTTGGTATAAGATCGTCTGAGTCTTCGACACTGTTCTATTCTTTTTGGAAAAATTAAAAAGGAAGAATAACGTTATCTTAAAGTTAAGCTTTTGCATCTTTAACCTCCCTTATTTTATTTAAAAAA
The DNA here is from genome assembly GCA_030573475.1 of Hanseniaspora thailandica (nom. inval.). Taxonomy (NCBI): domain Eukaryota; kingdom Fungi; phylum Ascomycota; class Saccharomycetes; order Saccharomycodales; family Saccharomycodaceae; genus Hanseniaspora; species Hanseniaspora thailandica (nom. inval.). The sequence continues at coordinate 39,992 of JAJMDF010000255.1, read as the reverse complement.
AAAAAAAACAGCAGGTCCTTTTTCTTTTATCATTAATTTCATAAACCTTATATACATATCAAGTCTTATTCTCAGAAGTGCATGTACTTTTGAGCAAATGTAGCCTCCTCAGCCTTTGTTTGTACACTGCCAACAGATACATAATCCTTCTTGTCTATTTTCTTATTCACATCTCCATTCAAAACACTCATGTATTGGTCCAAAGTTGGGATCTTTTCAATGCTTGGATCTTCAAACATTATTTGGTATCTCATGATGTTGTTGTATTGATCAACAGACATCAAAACACTGTTTGCTGAGGATTGTTGGTATGGATACAATATCTCACATTTCAAAAAACCACTTCCTCCGGAAATAATGTTCTTCTTCTTACACCAGAATTGTATCATGTTTCTCGCCTTCTTATTGATTTCACTGTCAGTTACAGGGAAGATACCGGAAGAGAGCACCAGTGGCAAGTTGCCGTTGGTCATGTCGTAATCCAATAAGTCCTTCAACAACAATGGGTTGGTGTTTTGGTTGTAAGATACCCATACTTCACTACCATTAAAAATTAAATATAACCCTCCGTTTTCCAATGATTTCATAGCATTGTTCACCTTCAAAGTTGATGTGCTTTTAAAGGTTAGTAAATTCATACCTTGGTCGTAGAACTCAAAGTCCTCATCTAGCATGCTTACATGCATTGGAATGATTTGTGGGTATACCTTCAACATCAACTCATTCAAGGGTAAAGTCAAAAATGAGAAGTATGCATTAATTCTATCATTACCTCTGGTAGATTGCTTGGCTTGTGGCATTAACAAGGATTTTTCAAAACTTAGAAGTAGTGTTGGTAAGTACTTCAATGATTGTGGAATAACAGCCATGTTGTTCAGTTTATGGTTATTAGTAGTGGTTTTGTATTGAACCATAATCTCACTCATCTTGTTGTCTATGTTCTTTCTAATAGTTTCATAATCTGTAGCTTGGTATCTTAAAGAAACACAAGTCCCCTTGATAATAATATCAGCAACATTCTCTTGATCAACAAACTTGTAAACCTCAGAAACGTTGTTGGTAACAGCTGCAGAAGTATTAATAACTCTGATCTTTCTGTTACCATTCAAGTCAGTGTACAAAACTGCAGCTTGGATATGTACATCAGATTCCTTGATAGTACCATCATGTTTCAACAAACAGGATACATTGGATCTAGTGGTTATAACTGGGAATTGTGGATCAGGTCTTTCAAACATGGATGTTTGATTATAATAACTATCAATTCTTAAGCCATTACTAGTTCTAATCTTCAATGCACATTGATAACCAATGTTGGAAGACACAGATTGAATATAATCAGATTCTATCTTCAAATCATCCTTTGATGGTTGGAAGTGTGGGTAGTAATGAATTTCACCACCAGTGTTCAAACATAAGTAACCAATGTTACACAAATCAACAAATGCAGAAGTAGTAACAAAAATGTCAATGGAACATGATTCCTTCAACAACTTGTTACCCAAAATTCTATAATAATCTTGATCACCGAATTTCAAGTTCTTTTGGAAGGCATCGTCCTTTCTCAATTGTAAAGAACCTCTGGCATAAACCGGCAAGGTGTTCAAAGAAGTCATGATTTTACCACCACTGGCATGTTCCTTCAACATCATCATAGCAGCTTCAACAGCTGGGCCAAAGCAAATGTCTGGTAAGTGCATGGAGACATTGTTCAAAATATGATCCTTCAATTGTTGTAAACAATCTTGGATAACATGCATGCTGTCAGCTGGTTTGACAAATAAGCCTTGATAGAATGGAATAAATACAGAGCCTGTTTCGTTGCCCTTGTTTCTGGTATCCCCATACAAATCACCAACAATGAACTCCTTAGCTCTGGATAGTTCAGGTGATAACTTGAAGAAATGCAAGTTTCTGTCAAAACCTAAAATGGCAACTTTACAATTAGGTTGTTTGTTGCTGATAACTTCAATGGCATTTTGAGTAGCCTCAATAATAGCCAAGGATGACTTGTTCATGTTGGCAAAAGATGAAATATCAACCATAAAGACATAATGCAATGGCTTTGATGGTTGGTCTTGATTATGCCAATATTCCTTAGGAGCATCAATGTCGGTGCATCCACCATTCAAGTTTAACATTCTCATTCCAGGCATGTTCATAACAGCATTCAATGACATGGTGTTTAAAACCGGATTCTTGGTTTGAGTCTTACACAAATTACATGTCATGTATTGGTTATCCGGGCTGAAAATGAAGTTGTGGTTGTTGTAAGCTCTACATCTTTGACATCTAATAATACCAACATCCTTCTCTACTTCATTAAAATGAGTTTGGACTTGATTTTCATCAAGTTCTTCAACTTCAGGACTATCAAAATCAGGAGTAGGTTCATTGCTTCCTGTTTTTTTTAAAGCCTTGGCAGTATTCAATTGTAATGTTGGTGCAAATGGTTGCAAATTCAACCCTATTGGTAATTTGGTACAATTTCTTAATGTCTCGTTTTCAGGAATGTTGTACATTGTCAAAGACATGATTCTTGGGTCACAAGAACCTGTGTCAACAGAGTAGAATTGAGTAGTCTTCATAGGCAATATAGAGTTTCTTGAAGTATCAAATGTTGTGGCGTTAAACTTTTCTTGATCTAACAATCTTTGTTCAGCCAAGTTGTAATTGTTTGATTCATCAACTACTGGTGACTGAGGCATAGGGTTTGAAATTTCAGCATGGGTTGGTTGTTGAGGAATGGATTGGCCAGCAACATGTTGAGGAGATTGTGGAAAGAACTGGTTTGGAGTTGTTGGACCTGAAAAAGAAGGCTGCAAGGTATGGTGTGCTCTGGCAGGTTTCTTTCTTCTTCCACCACTTGGAATTGGCTGTGGAATGGCGCGGTCGTTCAAATCAATATTATTAAACCCTTGATTAACAGCTTCCATCTTGGCAATATGATATGACAATATGATCTTTGGCTTTGTTAACATCCATTCTTCTATAATTAGCTTTGTCAAACACCAAAAACATTTTTTTAAAAAAAAACAACAAAGTTCACACTTCAAACAGCGTGTAAACGAGTTCTAAAAAATTTTCCCACCAAAATTTGTCACGGGTATTTTTATGCCAGCTTTCATGTCCAAACCCCTGCTGGTGAAACTGTTCACCATGAAAGACATTCTATTAATATTATTATTATCGATTAAGTAAATTCTATATATATATATATTATGCTGTTGTTCATTGTCTATATCAGATACAATATGGTAGCAAAAGTGCAGAGGAGCTGCACGAAGCTCATGAATAGCGATCCTCTTTGTATTACATTGCTGTTTCCTAAGTTCTTTGATTTATCAGATCTTGTATTATTTGCTTGTATGTTTGAAAATACTGTCACTGTTGATGTTCCGTATAATGTAGTACTTTCTTCTATCTTTGTTACTAGTGTCTCATATTCAAAGGTCACTACGTAAACACTGGCTTCGTCACTTGAGTATATCTTTCTTGTGTTGGTTGGTATGGCTGAATAATAAGTTGATCCGGATATAGTTGTTAGTTGGAATGACGAAAATGCTGTTTCGTAAAATGACTTTGTGGCAGTGATAATTTCACCATTGGTGAAGATCGATCCATAAGTGAAATTATATCCAAATAACTCTAAAATGTTCGATCCATATTCTTTAGATTGAGTGGAAGCAGCTGAGAATGTTGTTAGTACTAAGTCTTTGTCTGTAATGTTACTTGATTTGGCAAATGGAATGTAGCCTGAACTCATGAATTTGGCTGTTTCGTTGTCACCTTCCAATGACTTTGTTGTGGTGGAAGATGATTTAGTTGAAGCTGTCAATGAAGATGGGATGTGGAATATACTTGTTGAAGAAGTTGAAGAAGTTGAAGTAGAAATAGTGTAAGAGGCAACTGTGGTATCCTTCAGCTCAACTGCCTTTTGATTTTCAGTAGATGAACTATCAAGAGTGATGGAGGTAGAGTTAAATGTAGCAGCTTGTGCTAAAGCGTATTCATTGGCTTCAATGTCACCTACTAAATAACTGTACTTCAAAAATGGAACACCTAATATGTTAATTCCTGATAAGTAACTTGGCTTCATCTTCAAAATACATGCATTTGTCTTCTTTCCTGAAACACTCTTAAAGTACAATGGTGTTTCAGACCCATCTTCATTACTTAAATAAGCTTCAGTTATGAATTCACTTAATGGAACCTTGATTGATAATTGTCCAAATAGGAACTCAACTTCGGCGTTAATTTCACCTAATTCACATTCAACGTACCAAGATTCAACACTTTCAACATAGAAAGCATTGGTTTGAATACTTATTTGTTGGATTATATCTATAGGTAGAAATGAGGTAGTGTATCTGGTATCAAACAATACTGGTGTTATGTCATCTGTTGTGGTTAAGTTTACTTTTTCTGAATTATTAGCAATAATATTACATCCTGAAAGTGGAAAAATTGGGTATCCATCAGACAAAAAGCTTTGGCCTTCTGTGAATACCTCGTAATATGGAATTGAGTTAAACTTAACCAAATCACCAGTGAACAAACTGCTGTTGACGTAATTCATCATTAATGAGCCTACTGAGTAATTGCTGAAAGTTTCATTGGAATTAATGCTTGAAGTGGTACCGAATTGTACAGATTCGTATGCATCACCAGCAGCCCATAAACTGTATCCTGCATGTGTTATCAAACCCTCACTTTTCAAATCATTTAAGAACATGAATGATGAGTTGAAAGTGCTGGTTGCAACTTGTGTGTATAGCCAGTTTGTGTTATTAATAGCTCCTGATATACCGAATGACCCCATTAAGGAATAAGAATCATAAGCAACCATGAAACCTAATGTATTGATGACCATTTCATCTATGGATGAATCACCTTCAGAGTACGGGTTGTTTTGTAAGTCGGAAATGGACATATTGGACATGTATGGCGTGCAATTTATTTCAATATTGTCTATGAAGGACAAATTGTATACTGTGTTTGCATGATAAAATGGAGATATGTCGTCTGTGTCAACCTCATAAGTGGATGGTATGAAATCGGAATTTGTATCAGCATCAACCACCCACACATATGGTTGAGCAATATCTAGACGCAAGTACTGGTCCTGGTCGGTGATGGAAGAGTTAACATACCAGAGACTGTTTTGATCAATACCCACGTTCAATTGGTAAAACTTGTTTGTACCGTTCTTACATAAGGCCAGAGTAGTCAAAGCAGCCAGATATAAAAACTGATTAAATAGAAACATGTTGGTTGTAATATGTTTTAATGTGGATTACTTCTGACAAATGAAATAAAAAAAATTGGCCTTTTTTTTTCCTTTTGTCTATGTTTATAATGTGGTTTGTTGTTTTTCAAACTATGTTTTAAAATCGGTTTAACCAGGTTGAACGTTTTTTTTTTCTCTAAGAAAAAAAGTATTAATACTTAAGATGAATGAGTTGTTTGGTTTACTGAATTTAATCTCTTTATAATATAAACTCCAAACCGTTGTATCTGTATGAAACTTTTGAAAGGTTTGTTTATCGAAAGAGTAAGAAAAAAAAATGAGCCAAATGGAATTTAAACTTTATCGAACGTATATGGCAGATTCTTTTTTTTTTTCCCGGTGCTGTGTATTTATGTATAAAAAAATTTTCACTTGAAGGAATTGAATATTTTAAAAAAAAAAGAAATGAGCTTTTTGTTGAGAATGATGTTCTGTTTTGTTGTTTTTTCTGTAGCTGAACCTTATTTGATTAGTTAAAGATGTCTTGTGGGGGGGGAGAAAAAATCATTTTTGTTTTTATCCATCTTGAAATGAAGAAGAAACAATATGTTCTATTTCAATGTTCGAGATTAATTTTAAATGCCATCTCTCTATATATAACAACAGTTATGTTTCCACATTAATTGATTCTTCAGCCTACATTTTGAATGTAAAAAATAAGCTTAATCCTTACTATACATAGTAACTTCTAAATATGTTAGTTAGTTCGTAATACGTAAAATTAAAAGACAGCCAGACATATCCCGCTGCCGATGTTTACATAATTTAGGAGGAGGTGACAAGAGGGTAAACACTGCAAAAAAAAAAAAAAAAAAAAGGACTCACAAATTTTCTTACTTTTAATAGTAAAGTGTTCATCATGTCTTCTGTCCCAAAGTTGTGCATTTTTAATTTGAAAGTTTTCAAAAAAAAAAAAAAAACTGAAGCATAAAATTGAAGAGACGTCAACGGTTCTGTTCTAAAAAAAGAAGCTATTTTTTTTTGCGTGTGGATAAATTTGATCACTTGATTAAACATGTACCGTGTAGCGCATACTTTCAACTTACGAACCGAGTCTGGTCACGTGGAAGTGTCAAAAAAATTCCAGTTTTGTGCACCTTCCTAATTAGGAAATGTCACATGACTATCTGCCATTTTTTTGGCAAAATTGCATCTTAAACCAAAAAAAAAAAAAAAATTTTCCTTCAGCAAAAAAAAACATTCACAAGTAAACAATGATTTCCTTTGTTTTTTATTTGTAAAGCTTCACAAAGTTGCAAGCCCAAACAACATATATACCTTTAGACTGTGTATAATCTTTACTGATTGATTGAAATCTATAAAACTTTAATTATTCATTGATCAACAAGAAAACCCCACACGATGTCTACAACTACAGCTCCAGCTGCTAATTCTTGTAGTGAACAAATTGAAAAATACCATAACACTTTAACTAAATACACCAAAAATTTGGAGGAAGACACAAACATTGAAATTGATAATGATTTACAATTAACTTTAACTGCTTTATTTGATACTGCTGATATTTTGAGTGAAAAAGAACCTAAAATGTTTTGTAAAACATTTATTCCTTCCTTCATCTACCTACTAAAAAATGTTGAATGTAGTATGATCAAAACTGACCTGAACAACACTGTAAGACACACAGTTTTAGAAATTTTAGGCAAGGCTTACCCATATATTATTAACCTATCAACAAGTCCTGAATTAATACAATCAGAGAACGCACAAACTAAACCTTCTATCAAGACTGACAATATGGTCATCCCACCTACTTTGGTTGAACCTTTGTTCAATTGTTTTTACAAGAACGTTCTTTTAACTGATAATGATATTAACGCCGTCTTAGCTTTGAAATACATTAACAACATTTTTAAATTTTTCAGATACTTCTTACTAAACCAAGTTGGTGATTTCTTAGAAAACTTCTTGTATCCATTATACAAAAATGCTGGAAATCTAATTCAAGAAAGCTTTGCCACTGAAAAGGAAGTCTCCGATGAACCTCAGCCTATGATTTCTGGTCTAAAGTCTTTTAAAGTATTGGCTGAATGTCCAGTTTCTGTTGTATCAATATTTTCATCTTTCAAATCAATTGTGCCAGCAGAAACTGAAAAATATCTGCCTTTAGTTATGCAATTTTTAGATGCCCAAGTCAGTTTCCAACAAAAAGCTAGAGAAGACTTTGAAAATGCTCAAATTCAAAAACTGAGAGAATCCTTAAACATAGACCCAAATGCTGAGTTAACAGATTCACAAAACTTCAAAATACAAAAGAACATTCAAAGATACTGTACTGTATCACCATCTATTGTCAACATGAACAGAAGAGAGGAGTTCTGTGATTTGCTAACTGCACAAATCAAATGTGCTTCATTTTTGGTTTACATCTTTTTGAGAAATTATATTCCAGAACTGCTACAACAACATGCACCAAGAGTTCCAGCTATTTTGTGTAGACTATTGCAAGACTTGCCAGCTGATATGACCCACCTGAGAAAGGAATTGTTACAAACCATAAGACATATCTTCTCCACCCCTTACAAGAAGTTGTTTATCACTCATCTACCTGTTTTATTAAACGAAGATGTTCTACTATCACAAGGATTTACAAACAATGATATTTTAAGAACTTTGGCTTTATCCAACATTGCCGACCTTATCCATAATCTAAGAGGATTGTTATCCTTAGATCAAATAGAAACATCTATAAACTTGTTTATAAAGTATTTGCACGACACATCCTTGCAAACTAATGTCCATATAATGAGCTCAAAGCTATTGACTAACTTGGTTGACTCAATCCTACAACATGGTAAGGAATCACCACAATATGCACCAAGAGCTAGAAAGCTGATGATATCCATAGTTGAAGGTTTCATTGTGAGATTGAAAATGCTTAACTACTCCAAAGATAGTATTGTTCATTACCAAGACTTATATGCCAAGAGAAAACAAAGAAAGTATGATGAATTACCTGGTAGAATTAGAGAAAATGACAGAGAAGAATTTATCAAAAATGTTATCTTCAAGAATACAGAAGTAAGATTCGAAAAGGAAAAAGAAGACAAGTCTGGTTTGGCTTCTGGTCCATCCAATGACGAAGAAGATGATGTTGATATGGACTTACCTAGCAACTTTGCTGGCTTCTACATGGACAGATTTGACATCAAGGACCATTCACCAATCTTGATCACTTCCAGCACTACCTATACCAATGTAATTAATGTAACCAATAGAGAAAAAATGAGAGACTCAGACCCAGCTTCTTTGTTGTATGGTGCTCCAATCAAAGATGCTCTATACTTATACAGAACTCTTCTACCATTCTTGAAATCTGTCATCAGTGACTTAAGACAATTCAACCCTCCACCTAATGATTTCACTGAAAACCAAAAGACCTGGTACACTTTGGCTAGAATCTTTACTTTAGAAGAAACCAAGTTGTTCAAAACTTTGTTCCATGAAACATTAAAAGGGTTTTTGTTCTTCACCAATAAGGTTGAATCAGATGACAAATCAGGTAAAGGCAGCGACTCCAACACTGTTCAAAAGAAGAAATACTTTGACATCAGATCACCAAACTTACCATTGTCAGTATCAAGAGAATCTAGAGACTTGATGGAATCTTTCGTTGTTATTTTCATGCACTTGGATATTCCAACATTCAGTGAAATTGTTGAAAGTGAAATGGAATTCTTCTATCAATGTATTTTGAAAGACTCTGCTGTTTTACATGTTGCTCAGTCATTCCTGACTGGTGAAGTTACGTCTCCAGCATTTAACTCTATTTTGTTGAGATTCTTGAGCAAGAAGTTGCCTACTCTGGGTGATGCTGACATCAACGTCTCCAACATCATTATTAGATTATACAAGCTGAGTTTCATGTCTGTTAATGTTTTCCCTGTTAAGAATGAACAAGTCTTATTAGCTCACATCAACGACATTGTCTTAGATTCATTGAAGTATGCTACTCAAACTCATGAACCTTTGGTCTACTTCTACTTAATCAGAACTTTATTCAGATGCATTGGTGGTGGTAAACTAGAAAACCTATACTTAGCTTTGATTCCTGTTTTGAACACATTGCTTGAAACTTTGAACAACTTGATTAACCAAACCAAGACTCCTTATGCCAAGAACTTGTATGTTGAAATCTGTTTAACCATTCCTGTCAAGCTGGTTGTTTTGGCTCCATTATTCTCAAAGTTGTTAAAGCCGTTGTGCATTTCCTTGCAATGTCATGAACAAACTGATTTGATTCAACAAGGTTTGAGAACATTAGAGCTTTGTGTTGACACTTTTAATGCTGACTACTTAGATCCTTTGATTGAACCTTCTTCTGATGAATTATTCACTGCCTTGTTCAGCTTGTTGAAGCCAATCCCAGGTAACCCTCAAAATTCTCACACCGCTGTCAGAATTTTGGGTAAACTTGGTGGCAGAAACAGAAAGTTCTTGAAGCCTCCAACTGATTTGAACTTCAGAGACAACTACCCAGAAATATTGGCTTCTTGTGAAATCTATGGTCTGTCCGCAGTTGGCTCATCAAACAGCACTGTTGTCAACAGAACTTCTTCTTCTCAAGCTAAGACTGTTGAATCTGGTGTTCTAGGTGTCAGTGGTTGGAACAGAGATACCATTCAAAAAGATATGGATTATATGCAAACCCAAATTGAATCGGGTGTTGATACTTCTTTCTCTATTGCTTCATGTGTTGAAGATGTTTTGAAGCTATTTTACGACCCTGGATGTGAAACTGAATATAGACTAAAGGCTTTTGATTATTTGTCTTGTGTTTTGAAGATCACCATTGGCTCTGATTTGGAAGACTCTCAAATTTCCCAATCTGATTTGTTAATGAAGGTTTCCAAGATTTTGAAAGATATCAATGAAAACAACTTTGAAGATTCTATCTTGGACTTGGCCACTGAAAAGATGAAGGATTTAAACAAATTTGAAAACTTGATTATTGACTTGGTTGATTCTGTCTTCTTTGCTACTTCCATTCCTGAATTAGTTGAGCCAGCTACTTTGTTCTTATTAAACTTAGCTGATCATTTCACTATCTGTCACTTAGCTGAAACTGTTGAAGAATGTTTAATTGAAGAAAATGCCTTAAAGATGGAAACTGTCAACCCGGCAAAGACTATCAACTCTACCATTTTTATCAAAAGTTTGATCAACTCTTTGGGTAACTACAATGCTGATACCAGAAAAACTGCTGTTAAGATAACTGAAAGACTATTTGTTACCAGTGAAGTTTTATTAAAATCCCAACCAGCTAAGAATGAAGTTTTAGCCAAAAACTTGTTAGTCATGAATATGTTCAAAGAATTCATCCACGGTACTACCAATGAAGAATTTTACATCAAATGTGGTTGTGTTCTAGGTTTGCATACAATTATCACCAAGTTCATTGACTCTGAGTACATCCACTTCCTGATCAAGAAATACCAAATTTCAATCACTAGTGCAATGTTTTTTGTTTTAGAAGACACCAAGACTGAATATCCTCATATCATTGTTTCTAGAACTACTGATGTCATTTGTCAAATCTTATCCACCAGCTTGAGACCTATCACCAATGAGCAATTGCAAGAAGACAAATTCTTGTTACATTCATTGTCTGAAGTTATTTGTTACTTGAACAGTCCTACTAAAGCCACAAGAGATGCTTCCAAGCAAATCTTGGACATGATCTCTGAAAAGACTACATTGCCTATTTCTTCCTTGATGAGTCACTCCAAGACTTTATTGTTGAAGCCAATTTTCTCTAAGCCATTGAGAGCTTTGCCTATTCCTATAATCATTGGTAATGTTGAAGCTGTTACCTACTGCTTAAAGACTGCTGAACAAATCTCATCAAGTGATGAGCTATTGAGATTCTTGACTGAGGTCATTGCTCTTGTTGATGCTGATGATAAGTCTTTGTCTGGTAACAACAAAGTTGCTGACTACTTCATGAAAAGACAACTTGTCAATCTAAGAGTTACTTGCATCAATTTATTGTCTGCTTCTGTTGCTAATGAGCACATCGCCTCTTCTAAAGATGGTCAAACCAGACTGGATATCTTAAATCTGTTCTTTAAAACTATGACTAAAGATTCTAATGAAATTATTGATGCCACTTATGAGGGTTTGAAGACTGCTATCACTTCTTCCAACTACAAGCTTCCAAAGGAAGTTTTGCAACCTGGTCTAAAGCCATTATTAATTAATCTGTCTGACCGTGAAAATTTGTCAGCTTACAGATTGAAAGCTCTGACCAGAGTTTTGGAGATTTTGAACTCCCACTTTAAGTTGGAAGTTGGTAAGAAGCTTTTAGACCATTTGGACTGGAAATCTAATGTTATGAACTTAGATCTTTTGGCTGACCAAGATATCATTGGACAAACTCCTACTGAGATCTTAGTCCACATCATCAACATGTTCCACTTGTTGCCTAACCAAGCTGATATCTTCTTAAAAGATTTAGTCACCAAGGTTATGAGATTGGAAAACAAGTTGAGATGTCACTTGGATTCTCCATTCAGAGTTCCGTTGGCTAGATTTTTGGATAGATTCCATGAAAGTGCTGCTGAGTACATGACCAAGAACTTGTCTTACAGAATCTGGGTCTCCTTCATTTGTGCTATTTGTCAATTGCCTGAAGCCAAGAACTTGTATCAACAATTGAAAGTCAGATTACCAAATTATGTTGAAACATTCAAGAAGGCTGTTGAAAACACTCCAGATAGATGTGTCAGTTTCTATGCTTCCACTATAAATTTAGTCACCACTGTTTACAAGATGGAAGGTACCCAATGGATTCATGACAATGCCAACATCATGAACACTTTGCTGAATATGACCGTTGATGTCAAGACCACTGTTAAGAACTCTGGTTTCTACTTTGACCACACTCAATTGAATCTGGCTTTGAACAATTTCCAAGAACTATACATTGATTTGATTAAAAATGGTCCTAAGGAATCCCAAACCGCATACTTCATGGACTTTGTCCGTTGTTTGTTTGACTCTGAAGTTGAACCACATGAAGAGTTCAAGGACCTGATCTTTAAGAAGATTGTTGATTCTAGAACTGCTGATCCAGAACAAAGAATTGAATACTTGAATGTTGCATGTTCTTTCATTGTTGACAACATGGAAAAGCCAATTTCCTTATTCTTAGCTGAAAGTGTTGTCAAAGATGTTTTGGTATTTGAAGGTTCTTACTCCAGAAACTTGAACAACTTGTTGCCTCCAGGTCCTTTCACTGTTGAATCTTTGGAGAATACATGGTTTGGTATTTTGGCCAAGAACATTTGGACTAATGAGACTTTATTGGAATCCAACATTATCCAATCTCAACTAGACTTCTTGAAGTTTGAGTTCATCAACTTGACCGCCAGTCTTGTCAAATGGGCTCCTGATGCTGTTAAGCTATACAAGGAAAACATCATTGAATTTGGTTGGAGTTTCATCAAGATGAAGGATGAGTTATGCAAACAAGCTTCTTACATGTTATTTGCTATGTTCATTCCAGTATTTGGTGTCAGCTCTCAAGTTATTACTCCAATATTCGTTTCACTATTAAGAAATGAACAAACTGAAGGAAGATTTTTGGTTAGTCAATCTCTAGACCTATTGGTTCCGGAGATGTACAAGAGACATCAAGATGAAAATGATGCTGATGAATGGTTGACCTGGGTCAAGTGGATTAGAAGAGTATTATCTGAAGAAAAGAGCTCCCAAAATCTGTTGATCTATCACTTGTTGTGTGGTTTCCCTGACGAATTCTTCTCTGTTAGAGAGTTGTTTGTTCCAAACATTATCAACTATTTGGATAGACTATTCAAAAGACAATCTTCTGGTCTGTTAGAAAGCCAAAACTTAGCAATGGATCTTTTAGAATTGATTTTGAAGTGGGAAGAAAAGCACAATGCCTTGAAGAAAGAACAAGAAGATGAAGATAGAATGGATGTTGAAGTCGAAGAACCTGCCAAATCAGGCTCTGTTGACTCCATTGAATCAACTGCTTCACAGTTCTCTATGAGCTTTGAAATCTCTCACAACTTGAGAGAAACCTGTGTTAGCTCCTTAATAAAGTACTTATGCTCTGCATCTCCAAAGAATTCTGATATACTATTGAATCTAAAGGGTTTGGATCTATTGTCCAAGTTTTTGTCCAAGGATTTGTGGAGTGATGTCAAGCCAAGTTTAGACTACTATGAAAAGACTTTGATTTTCACCAGTCCACCAGCTGATAACATTGTTCCTTACATTATCAACTACCTACAAGTCTTTGAAATTGTTTTAGATCAAAGACCAGCTGATTGGATTTGTGAAAATATCAAATACTTGTCCACCTTATTGAAATCATGTTTATCTTCTAGTCACAATGATATTCAAAGAAGTTCTCAAAAGTTATTGAAGATTATTTTAAAAGCTATTGTTGAAACCAATTCTTTGGAAAAAGAAGCTGAAATTTTGGAAAAGAACAAGGCTATGGATGATGATGACGATGTTGATGTTGTCGATAATCCAGGTATTACTGCTGAAGACAAGTTGTCCAAACCTGTTGATGAAAATGCTATTGATTTAACTCCTTGTTTGTCATTTGTTAACAACATTACTTTGATTATCTCCAAGAACTTGGCAATCCACTCAACTTCAGTTTCCTCTGGTGTTATGTTAGCATGGACTTTGTTCATGAACATCCCTGCTAAAGTTGATTCTCTGTTGCCAAACTTGTTAACTATTTTCAACAAATTGGTTAATGACCACTTGAACATTCCTCCTGCGAATGAAGCCAAGGCTATTGAAGAAGCTAGATTGAAATTGAAATTGATTGAATACTCTTTCTTCATTTTGTCTGATAAAATTGCTTTATTGAATGATCAAAGAAAGACCTTCTTGTCTCTAATTGCCACTTTGGTTGATAAGTCCAATGATTTATACATTTTGAAACAAATTTTAAGAATGTTAAGATACTGGGCTTTTGCTGGTGAAAACTACCCAACTGTTAAGGAGGTTTCTGCTGTTCTAACCAGAATGTTGACTTTAGAATTGAAGGGCCAAACTGAATTGACTTTGGATTACTTTGAATTGGTTATCTCCATCTTTGAAAACAGACATGAGTTGAATGCTGACTTCCCTATCAGAATGGAGCATCCATTTTTGGTCGGTACCAAGATTTCAGATTCTAAGTTAAGAAAGAGATTTATGAACATGTTGAATGATAGTATTGAAACCGATATTCATGAAAGATTATACTACATCGTCAAGGATCAAAACTGGGAATATGTTGGTGACTCTCCATGGTTGAACCAAGCTACACAATTGTTGTACGGTTCTTTCAACAGAAATTCTGACATCAGATTGTCATTTGATTCCAAATTGCCATCCATCAAGAGAATTCAAAACTTGTTGAAGAGTTCTGATATTGATTACTCTACTGTTGAATCAGGAGTCACTGATACTTTGAGACTGTTAATTGAAAACGAACACAAGTTTGTTACTTCTGATTTGAAGGTCAAAGCTGGTGACTTCACTGATTACTTGTCTGAAATTTTCTACAAGGCTCCTTCAACCATCAGATCAGCTTGGGTTTCTATTTTCCCTGTTGCTTTTAAGTCTGTTCAAGCCAATGAATTATATGGTATGAACAGATCATTGGTTGCTTTGTTGTCAAAGGACTATCATGTTAGACAAAGTAGATCTCCAATGAATGTGATTGGTGCTTTATTAGAAGGTTTCAAGAACATTGATGCCATTGATATTCCTCCACATTTGTTGAAATACTTAGCTCTGACTCACAATGCCTGGTTTGAAAGTTTGTACTTGTTGGAAGAATCATTGACCAAAGGTAAACTAGATAATGGTAAGAATCAAGAAGTCATTGAAGATGCTATTTTGGAATTGTACTCCACTTTGAGTGAAAAAGACATGTTTTATGGTTTATGGAGAAGAAGAGCTACTTACTCAGAAACAATTTCTGCTTTGTCTTACGAACAAATTGGTATGTTTGATAAAGCCCAACAACTGTATGAATCAGCCCAAATTAAGACAAGAGCCAATGCCTTGCCTTACTTGGAAAGTGAATACAGTTTATGGGAAGATGGTTGGATTTACTGTGCTCAAGAACTACAACAATGGGAAATTTTGACTGACATTGCTCATGATGAAGCTTACACTGACTTGATGGTTGAATGTGCTTGGAGAACTGCTAACTGGAATGTTGATAGACCTTCTATTGAATCATCATTGAAGGGTTTGTTAGAAACGCCAACTCCTAGAAGACAATTATTGGAAGCCTTTGTTGGACTACAAAAACAATTCAAGGTCAAGGGTAATGATGCTGAAGTTAAGAGAATGATTGAAGATGGTATTCAAATATCATTGGCTAAGTGGGCCACTTTACCAAAGAGAGTATCTGATGCCCACATTCCTTTGTTACACATTTTCCAAGAGTTTACTGAAATGAGTGAATTGCAATTGATCTACAAGCCATTGTTTGAAACGACTCAAGCCAACATTGAACAGAAGTCTTCTGACATCAAGAGAGTTTTGTCCAATTGGAGAGAAAGAACACCTAACCAATGGGATGATTTGAACATTTGGAATGATTTGATCACTTGGAGAACCCATGTCTTTGACAACATCAATGAAACTTACTTGCCTTTGTTGAACAGCTTGCCTAAAGGAACTAAGAATGTTCCAAATTATTACTACAAGGGTTACCATGAAGTTGCTTGGGTTATCAACAGATTTGCTCAAGTTGCCAGAATCCAAGAGTCAACTGATGTATGTTTAGATCAATTGAACAAGATCTACTCCTTGCCAAATATTGAAATTCATGAAGCCTTCTTAAAGTTAATGGAACAAGCTAAATGCTACTATGAAAAGCCTGAAGAATTGAACACTGGTATTGAAGTTATTGGTAACACCAACTTGACCTACTTCTCTGAAAGTCAAAAGTCAGAATTCATTACCATGCAAGGTATGTTCTTAACTAAGAAGAATGACTATGATAAGGCCAATGAATCATTTGTTAAGTCTATTCAACTGGACATTAAGTTGCCTAAGGCCTGGGCTGAATGGGGTCGTTACCATGATAAGCGTTTCACTGAATCTAAGTTCAAGATGGAACATGCTTCTTCAGCATTCTCTTGTTACTTGCAAGCTGCTAGTTTGTACAACAACAAGGAGTCTAGACAAATGTTGAGTAAGGTATTATGGTTCATGAGCTTGAAGGGTGAATCCAACAATATTGAAGAGTTGTTTGAAACTTCTAAGCAAGAAATACCAACTTGGTACTGGATCACTTTCATTCCACAATTAATTTCTGCATTATCTCACAAGGAAGCTAAGATGGCTCGTTCCATTTTGATACAAATTGTTAAGGAATTCCCACAAGCTGTTCACTTCCACTTGAGAACTGCCAGAGAAGAATACATGGGTTATGAAATAATGCATAAGAAGACTGCTGCTGCTCTTGCTGAAAAGAACAAGGATGGAGAAGGTTCCCAAGCCCCAGTTGAAACATCAAAAACAGCTCAAACTTTGGAATACTTAGATGAAATGAACAAGTTCTTGAAGACCTCATATCCACTATTGGCTTTGACATTAGAGTTCTTGACTGATCAAGTTTCTTCTTCTAAAAAGGCTATTACTCCAGATGAAACTTTCTACAGAGTTATTAACACTTTGCTGAACGAAGCTCATTCAACTTATCAAAGATTGCCAGACTACAATGAGAATGTCCAATTACCTGAAAAGATTGTCAGCAACATCTTCAAACAATGTAATGACAACACTGATGATGGATTGAAGTTGAAATTGGTTGTTGACTTTGTTCAAACCAAGCCAACCTTTGAAGCTTACATCAAGAGATTGAGATTATGGAAAGAAAAGATTAACAGTAAATTGTCAAGATATTCAGACGACGAGAAGTTTGAGGAAGTGTTCCCATATTTGACAAGATTCCATCAAAAGAAGTACGAAGATATTGATATTCCAGGACAATACATGTTGACCAAAGATAACAACAAGTACTTTGTAAAGATTGGTAGATTCCTGTCCAATGTCAACTTTGTTGTAAGAGCCAATGTCAGTTACAGAGTTTTGAACATTAGAGGAAATGACGGTTCTATCCACTCATTCAGCATTGAAACTCCAACTTCATCTTCTAGAACTTGTAGAAGAGAAGAGAGAGTTATTCAAATGTTCAGATTGATGAATGATATCTTGGAGAGAAATGTTCAAACGAAGAAGAGAAACATTTCATTCACAACCCCTGTGAGTGTTTCTTTCTCATTGGATGTTAAGTTACACAGATACTCTAAGAAGCACAAGACATTACAAGACATCTTTGAAGAATATTGTGAAAGTATTAGTATGGACAAGAATAAGATTTACGACTACTACATTGAACAAATCAAGGCTGCTAACAACAAGGACCTGCCTAAGCCAGACACAGTTGCTGCTAAGGTTGAAATTCTTTCAACCATTCAACAAATGTACTTGTCCAAGAATGTTTTGAAGGACTACTTCAAGGCTATGTACAAGGACTTTGAAAGCTTCTGGGTATTTAGAAAGACCTTTACTGTTAAGTATGCAACCCATTGTTTGATGACATACATGATGTCTGTTGGAAACAGAACTCCAAGCAGAATCCACATCAATGTTGAAAGTGGTGATGTATTCTCCACTGAGTTTGTACCAAACAAGATCAATCTGGAAAGATTGCCTGAAGCATTCAGAAACAACATACCTAAGCTAGCCAATGATGCACCAATATTACAATTGCAAGAACACCTGCCATTTAGATTAACACCAAACATACAAAGATTGATAGGAGATGTAGGATTAGAAGGAATATTTTCAACAACGATGTTGTTATTGAGTAAAGGATTATTAAGCAGTCAAGAAAATGACATAAGAAACCACTTGAATTTATTGATAAAGAATGAAGTTATTACCTGGTACACTGACAATTACAATGGAATGAATGTGAAGAGATTGGAAGGAAACGAGTTGGAGATGTTGTCGATTGTTCAATTGAACACTGAGTTGATAGTAAGAAAGATGATTTCCTTGTCACACTTCTCCTCACAATTTGCAGCTTCAAACCACTTTGTTTTGGAAGCCATCTCAACAGCAGTGTCCCCAAGAAACTTAACCACCTTGGACATCACCAGCATGCCATACTTCTAGTTAATGTATAAATATATAAGAAAGATAAAATTAAAGATAAAATAATATAAAACTGCCTCGTTTTTGTGTTACTTTCGTTTAGAGATAAGAAAAGCTGTGCAAATTAAGGTTTTATTTCCGTTTTTGAACATAAGGGAAAAAGGCGGCTAAATATTGGCAGCACAGCAGTGTGTAGGAATTAGAACTGCGAGAAATCCCAAAAGGCTAAGTCAGATTTCAGTAAGCCATGGATAAAAAATTTGCCGCCTTTTTTTTGAGGGAAAAAATTGCCTTTCCTGTAATGCGTCGTGTGTAATGTTTCTTTTTTTTTTTTCCTTCTTCTTTGCTGTATGGATTTCTTTTGGGGTTGAGTGCTATCTATTTTGAAGATGGTGTGTGTAACCATGTCCAAATACTGTTAGTTAAGTAAGTGCTTTATTTAGATATTATTTTTTTCAAGAAAGACAACAACAAAATGAATCAAAACAGCTATCAATACCACTTACACAACAATTTGAACAACTCAAATACCCCATCTCCTAATTCTAACTTGGACTTTACTCACAACAACAGTAGGTCAAATTCATACAAAAGAGTTATGAAACCTAGCTTTAACAACAACAGCTCTATCAACTCTACCATGAATAGCAGTAAGTTTGATGCTTTGTCTCGTGATACCAGATCAAACACTTATCATTTTGGAAATAACAATAACGGGTTAAACAATTTCCGTGGAAATGACTTTAATAACTACTTGAACATATATGACGATGATGAAGAAGAAGATGAAGATGTGGGAAACTTTTTGAGTAACCCAAATACAAACAACAATCCGAACTTTTCCCAACAATTCATGGACTCTCAACAAATTAAGTTTGCCAATTTTAACAACCAAAATGATGAAAACAACGGTTATAAAATGAAGTTGGACTCCATTCAAGACAACAGAGCTAACACTATTTCTAAGCAATATAATGCTGCTAAATCCAGTTTTGATAATGTTTTATTAAACGATACAAACACTTCAAGCACAAACTACATGGACTTTTTGTCGGCAGATAACAACGGTATAGGCTCTGTTCCTGAATCTTATGACCCATCCAAGAATTTCATGAGATTGAGCGATGGAGATATCTTGAATAACTTGGGTATGTTGAACAACAATGGATATGATAATAATATCGGTCCACCAGTCAAGGTTGAAGAATCTCCAGAATCATCGATGTCAAACACTGCAAGTGCCAATATGAATAAGCTTGACACTAATAACAGCAACAGCAGCTCTTCAATGGTTGCAAATAATAAACCAAATAGTTCAGATTCAAAAAAGAAAAAGCCTAAGATGTCACATAACATTATTGAACAGAAATACAGAGACAACATTAATGATAAGATTTTACAGTTCAAGCATATTGTTCCTACTTTACAAATTTGTTGTTTAAGGGAAGATTATTTAAAAGATTATTACCCTAAAGATCCAGAATTGGCAACTAGTGCTGATTACTTAGATGGTTTAGTGACTGACCCAAAGTTGTTGAAGAGATTGGATGGTTTAGAACCGGCTAAGAAGTTAAGCAAGGCCATTATTTTATCCAAGTCATATGAGTACGTTGAGCATTTAGAACAAAAAGTTGAACAATTGGAGGCCAAGTTGGCCAAATATGAACAGCTATTACAATCTGAAAATAACCATAATAACATGAGAAGTCATAATGACGGCAGGTTTATGCACACTCCTATTTCATCAATGAACCAAATGAACGGTAATCACAGCATGAGCAAGAGTAATAGCTCTGGTAGTTATTACATGCCGGACCATGCCACTTACAACAATCATATTCCAAAACCTCCACAAGACGTCAAAGGGCCTAGCCACATTGCCTACCAAAACAACATCAATTTGAACTCAAACAACATGCAAAAGCATAACTCTGAACAAGGAATGAACAAACAAGGTTCAACTGTAACTTCACAATCATTATCCAACAGCAACAATTTGAGCAGTTCTAGCATGCAAAGTTCCAACCAGTATGAGAACTACGACAGCATCATGGGGTACATCATGAAGAATGGAAACAGCGGTACCAATGGTGACAACGGCAGTGTTATTGATGTGAACAGAATGCAATCGCCATTGGTGAACATAGAAAACAACAATTCTGGTAGAAGAAATATGATCAAGAAGGGTAACAACGATGTGAACTCATTTCTAGAGAATTGAGTAGAAGTATATATCGATGATGATGATGGAATAGACTTTCAAGTATTTATAACGATTTAGACTATAGAATGTTTGGTTAAAGTCACGTGTGTTGAGTTGATGTGTAGCGTTTTGTATGAGAAAAATTTGTTCAGGTTTTTCTTTTTTTTTTTGGAAAGAAAATTTTTCCTTCATACAAATCTTTGTGGAAAAAGCTGTTGGAAAATCATCACAATTTGAGTAAGTTAAAACACCTTTGAAAGAGAAAGAAAGTGGTTGTTAAAAAAAACCTGTACAACAATTAAAATCAAAAACTATGTTGAGACAAGTATTGAAGAAACAAGTGAGATTCAACAGCACTTCTGCTGTTTTCAAATCCAGTTTACATCCAAAAGTCAACGAATACTTCTTGAACGATTCCAAGCATCCAGATCAAAGTAAAATTCCTTTTGAAAAGATAAACTCTCTTTTTGAGCTTTCTTCCAAGAACTTGAAGAATGAATTGAAGGAATTAGATTCTGATGGTTTGGTTGTTGAATATAATGATCCATCAAACATTTACGACTTTGAAAACACCACTCCAAAATTACACAACTTCAAGAACGAAGCTAAGATAGATTACAACAAGGACATCAACAGAGTCTTTTTGTATGAAAAATGGGCCATGGATAAAAACATTAGCAAAGATTTCTTGACCTCTTTCTCAGCCTTGAAGGGTAAAGTTAATTCTTTAACCTTCCCTGAAAATGAAAATGCTCCTTCCAAAGATGGAAGAAAAAATTATAACTCATTGGACCCATTCCACCAAGAATCCTTGAACACTCATGATGATGGCTTTTTCTGCAAAGGTGCTGGAAAGGAATTGGTCAAGTTTGGTGACATATTAGACCATGATATGATCGGTGGTAAGTTCACTGTTCTTGAATATTTGGAAAACTCCCGTTTAATCCCAGATACTGTGCCTATAATATTAGATGTCAATACCATCATGAGATTCAGATTCCCATTCAACTCACAATCAGCATTTAATGTTTATGGTACAGATAAGCCATCATTTGAAAAATCTGAAGATTTTGAAGCTGTTAGACAAAAAACATTGGAACACAACAACCCATTATCTTGGATCAAGTGTGGTTCTTTATTGAATAATGATGTTGTCAAGAGTGTGCCTGAATTCCAGATATTTGATTTGAGAAGAAACAAAAACATGATTGATGTCAAGGCATTGATGGACATAAAGCTACCTAAGAATTTAGCAGACTTGGAAACTTACGAAGATATATTAAAAGACATTCCTAGAAAGGACATCACCATTGATGATTTGAAGAAAACCAAATACTCCGTAATGATCATGACCCCAGACGTCATTGAATACGAAAGAGCCTCCTTCAAGTCCAGATTGAACTACATGCTATCTGATATTCAAATAACCGACATGAATGATAACTTTGTTTCTGAATTCAAAGAGGGTGTTGAAGTTGTTCAAAGCTATATCCCTCCACTACCAATGAATGGCCAACCTCCTCAAAGATTCATTATGTTATTATTTGAACAACCTAAAGATATGAATGTTGCAGCATTAAAAGAAAAGGTAAGCTCATTGGACGTTGAGGATGATTTTGATGTCAGAGAGTTGATTAAGGAATTCAACTTAGATCCAATCGGTGCCAATGCCTTCAGAGCCAAATACGACTCATTCATGCCTATGGCTGCTACCCACCATTCATGGAATAAGGAACTAGAGTTTTATGTTGAATCTGATAAGGATGATGTTAGATATTATGTCAAAAAGGACAAATAAATGGACGGCAATTACCCTTATATAAAAAGAGAATTTAATCGTGAATGTAAATAGCAAAAGTAATAATAAAATGAAATATGAAGCTTGAAGATAGGTTCTAACTACTCTGCTTTATTTCTTTTTTGTTTCATCAAACCTCTTTCTTCGTTAATATTAGTATATAATAGTCTTAATAATAGTGAAAGTGGATTTCATAGAAGTATATTGTTTTTATTTGTTTGTTTTTTTCAAAAAGGAATATTTCATTACCATTGTGTTGTTCTCATATACATGAAAAACTATAGTTGTTTTATGTTATCGTTATTTTTTTTCTTCATATGTTGTTTATAACTTTTCAGCCTTTTCTTCTAAGTAAGCACCTAAGTCAAAGTCCTTGTCATCAATCAAAGTTTCTAAAGAAACTTCTTCGATGCTTGGAGCAGCAACCTTGACAATATCTTGCTTTGGTTGGTCCTTGGCGTTATATTCTTGCTTGGCTTTGGCAATTAAGTGTTGCTTGGCTAAGATTTCGTCTCTGACAGAGGCTTTACCCTTGATTTCAACCAAAGTGGTGACACCTGTGTATAAACCTAAAGCTAAGGCGGTGTATCTGAAAACGTTGATTATTTGTGTGGAAGTTGGAGCAGACATTATTTCTGTGTATATGCGTGTTTAATGATTAGGTATATGTGTATGATAATCTAAGTTCAATAACAGGTTTTTAAACACGTTTCTTCTGTTTTAATGATCCAGAGTCTGAATGAATTGTTAATGAAAATAAACACAACCAATTTCCGTAAGGCACAATTTTTCACGAAAGGCCAAAGAAAAAATTTTTTTTTCCACCTTAAAGAAAATTTTTCGCTTTGATGGCTGTGACTTCCCTATTTGGGTAATTCTCTATATATGTGGCGGGGTAATGTATATCGGAGTTAATAGTGTTGAGCCAATGAAAAAAAATTGAAACTTTTTTGTGAAAGGCACGTGACTTCCTACATTCCTCTTATCTTTTAATATCCGAAAAATGTCTTATCTTAGCTCCGCCTCTAAAACTGTAATCTCATCATCAAGCATCTCAATGTTTCGTTTGATCTCCTTGCAATCCTTAAACTGTCTTTTGATCTTGAAAGTCTCATATTGTTCCTTCAGAAGTACCTTCTGTTCTTCATAGATAATAATTCTGTTTTTAATTTCATCTTTCTTATTATCTGCTTTGCTTGTGTCTTCTTTCTGTGGCTTTTCATTCTCTATAACCTCTTGTTTCGGCATATTAGGTTTGACTTCATTAATCAAATACATATTTACCTTTTTCATCAAATTATCAGCCAGCTTCAGGCATAAGGTGTCTAATTCTGATTGTGAATTTTCCTTTTTCAAAAGAACTATCTTGATTTTAAGTTTGTATAGTATGTCATCTTCAAGTATTTTCAAATAATCCGTTAGTTTGTCTATACTCTTGAAATCACCTTTCTTGGCATTTGTCAGCAAAAATGAAATCACATTATTTAAATTATTGTAGTAATCTATTTTACTTAAAATCCAATCCAAGTTTTGGCCTGATTGTTCATCATAACCGCCCTTTTCTAAAATCATATCTTCGTACATTTTCCTATCTTTTTTCAAAATCAGATTATAGTCACAACTAAAACACACTTTAAACTTTATAAACCAGTACTTCAATATTTTGACTCTAAGTTCATCATAATTGGTTAGATTCTTCAAATACTCTTGTTCTATGAGGAGACTCAGGTAATACAAATCATATTCTTTAAACTCATATATGGTGCTTCCACACAGCCTACAATGATGTTCCTTTTGGAATATATTCAAATCTTTGATAAAACTACCCAAAAATCCACCTTGTTTATTCTTATCAGACCCTTCCCAAGTTATCACAAGTCTGCTGTTGGTATCAACCTTGTTTAATAAGTTGCTGAACTGCTCGTCGTCTAACTTGAACTCTTTTTTCTCATCGTAGCTCAAAACTAAGTTCAATGTGCTTTCCATCAATTTATAATAATTCCGTTCTATAATTGCAGTGTTATTCACCACTGCAAGGTTGAGTTCCTGAACAGACCTCAGCTTTGAATACTCATCTGTGATGTTTCTATATGCCATGTTGTTTGGTTTCATATTTCCAGAAAAGACAGCAAAATTTCCCACGCGCGTTAACCTTACAAGGGTAACTTTGACTTTTATAAGTTGATCTCTACTATTTTTTTTTGTTTAGAAATAATCTGATTAACGATTTTAAAAATAGCAAAGACCAAATAAAAAACGACATACAAACACCTATATTTGAAGATATACAATCATCTAATGATATTCTTGCTGTTTACTCTTCCTTTGGTTATCGTCTTTGCATACGTTATTGCAGACAAGCTTTTGTACATAAACATAAACAAGCTTACGACATATGATCCAGCAAACAAGAACAACACACCAAATAAAAGATCCTTCAAAAACTTTAGCAAGCTATTCACAGTCCAAGATAAGAAATGGAACAAAAGACTCAGGATGTTCTTTATTTTCACAATTGTGCTGTATTTCACCTTTATCTCTACAGTCATATACGAGATAATCCAATACGAACATATTGATGATTCAAAACTTATAGACAATGATGAAAAACTACAGCAAGTTTTCATTATAAATTTCTGCATACCAGTTATGCTCAAGTTGTTGAGCATATTTTTGAGTCTTGTAATACCATTTATAATCATATTCCTAGGATTGCAAAAATTTCATTTAGTCAAGACTTTAAAGCAGTTGATCACCTTTTCAGTATTACTGACTTGTATTTCTTATCAACTAATAGTGAACAATGTTATCAACTTGGACAATCAAAAGGCATCAATTTTGGTCAAAATAGGTGTTATAGGTATTATATTCATGTCCTCATTATCAGCAATTGGTTGTGTAATAACCACATACTACCACTATTTCCTAAAAAATAATAACAAGCTTTCAAACATTTCTAAGCAACCAACACACAAATCGGATAACATTTTCATAATTGTCAAGAACATAATTAATGAACCCAAGAAGACTGTTTTATACTCCTCTTTGATGGATGTAGTCTTTTTATACTACTGTAACTTCAAAAACTTTGTTACTGTGTTCTTCAAAATTCCAAAGAGTTTGGCTAATTTGGATATCATCTACGGATTGAATAAAATAACTACTGATAAGCAAAATGATACAAATCCAATGGTCACAACAATCATTAATATTATAAATTTCTTTTATTACACAGAGGATGAGAAGATAGATCAGATATTTATGGTGAAATTGATCTCCATTTTGCTATCATTTTCCCTGTTCTTGCTATGTTTCAGCTACATATTGAGTTTCTTAAGAAATGGTTTGAATATCATCATCTACTATTTTGACTTGAATAATGATAAATCAAACAAAGAAACTGAGTTTATTGAAAGAGCTGAGACTGCTGATTTGCCAAGATTCAATGTCATGCCAACTACAATGAACAGCCCAAGCCATATCAAAAACTTTATATTTGCTGAGTTTGTTGGTATTTACATTGTAGCAACAACGTTGGTTATTTTGAAGCTGTTCTTACCAGCCGAATTTGAAGAGTACATGAGCAAGAAGATTTTCAATAACTGGATGGCTATCAATGTTGTGGAGACACAAAGCAAGCTCATTGACACATCATCAAGCGACGACATGAACCTATTGGTGAAAATCTTCAACTGGTTTATAAGCATACCGCAATTCCCTATTCTAAACAAGTTGGTGTTGATCAAAGCAAACAAATTGGCCATATTTGACAACATTCAGTCTATATTTGACGTGTCATTCCAGATTACATGGGGTGTTTTAGTAGTAGGAATCTTAGCCTTTGAAATATACAGCTCCAAAATACTGGGTAATGATGATCATTTGCTGATTAGCTTCATTGGTGACATCTACACCACAGTTTCTAGATCCAAGTCTGCCTCCAATCTATACTCCAATGTTAGAAGTAAGATGAGTAATTAATATTTGGAAGTGTGGGGGGAGGAGGGAGAAAACGCGGCTAAATGGTATATTTCCTATTTGGGAAAAGTCTTGATCAAAACGGCAAACCAAAAAAATATAGTATGAATTTTTTTCTACACACAGAGATATGGGAGTATTTATAGAGGGTATCATTCTCCTCCTTTTTTTTGTTACTCTATGTAAACAATGCTTATATATGGCAAAAGAACCAAACAGTATGAACTCACAAGCCAATATACAATTTAAAAAAAACAAACTAGCATCCTTGCAAAAACAACTAGAACAACTAAAGAGTCAGTACTCAGCTTTGGCCAGCTGTTCTGTACTAAAAGACAACTTACCCAGCTTTGATAATGACAAGCAGCTATTGGAAATATGTCAAATCAAGAACAAAGAACATATCAACAATTTAAGAAAGTACAATGCTCTAAGAGATATTGGCATTCATTTAGTTGATATCGTAGCTGATGATAAAAACAATAGTGAAACCAGCAGTAAAATAGTTAAGAAGATGGATATAATCCGTGAATTGGGCTATGAAGATATGGAATAGTGTTGTCTTTGCCTCTATAGCCACCATTGTGCATTCTGACACACGAAAATCTGCTTGTAAGAACATCACCGAAACTTTTTTTTTTTTTGGCTGACTCCTATATCTCCCCGAGAAAAAGACAGATTTTTGTTAGTTTTCTTGTGAAACTTTTATCTAAGAAAAAAAAACTTTAACAACACATAGGTAAATCTCCAAAAAATAAACTTAATACTATTTAGAAGTATAAACAATCCCAATCATACCATAAATGAAGTATTGTTTCAAAACTAATCATAAACTGCGTTGGTTGGCAATAGTGACCTTGTTTTTCTTTCCCTTTATACACTCAAAAATTATAGAGTCTGGGAAAAATGAAGATGAACTCATATCAAAACTTCATATAGGATCAACATCAAATGCTTACACACAACCTATGAATATACCCCCTATAAAAGCCAAGGCTGTACCAACTGTTCATAATGCAATATCAGGATCAGAAGCCACTCTTCAGAGAAAAAAGGGGAACCTCAATCTGTTTGAGACTGATTTGTCCAATACTGTCCTCCTCTCTGATATAGACGGTGGGCTTCATGCCATTGATAGATACACTGGAGAACGATTTTGGTCTATTTTTGATGAAGAGTGTGAATACTTCAGCCATAATGATACAAGAGTATGTCCTGGTTTGGTTGATGTTCAGGAATCAAAAATAAACGATGATGATTCGGAAGATTACCATTTTTCTGAGACTCTGATCATCGAGCCATACGGCGAAGGTTCTTTATATTTCTTCAATGTGTTCACAGGATTGCATAAGATACCTGCCACCATAAAGCAACTGGTTGACCAATCGCCTATACAGCTGAAGACACAAGTCGCAGTTGATTCTAAAGGTACACTTCTGGAGGATGAAAAAATCTACACAGGCCATAAGAAAAGTGTGATTTATTCAATAGATGCTCTAACTGGTGAAGTTCTAGCAGTATACGGAGATAATGCTGAAAAGTCTAGAATCAATTTCCAAAGATTGACCAATACTAAAAACACGGCAGATGTAAAGAGTAGCACATCTTCGTCAACAGCGGCAACCGCACCACATCCATCGGATGATTGTAATTCTAACAAAACAAATAGCAACGGTAAAACAGGTAGAAATGTAAAACCATTGACCATAGGAAGAACGACATATACACTGGAGATTCATTCCCCTTTGCAGAACACAAAATTCAATATTTCATACACCACATGGCAACACAATTCATTGGACAATGCCTTAATACCTAAGTACGGATGGCCTACTGATAACAGTCTAGTGATCCCAGTCACCAGGGATGATGGACTTGTTGCAGGCTTAGACTTGGGAGAAACTCTTGACGATGGAAGAAATGATCACCAAAGAATTAAATGGATTACAGGCGGCATGAACTCCATGAAATCCGGAGAGATCGTCAATGTCTTTGACATTTTTGAAGAAGAATCAAATCATTTACACCAAGGTGAATCTTTCATACTTCCGCATCCGTTCATGGCACATGATTATGGTCAAAGAGTTCATGAATATAATACTCTGCCAAACTCAGTATATCTTTCCAAAACTAAAGCTGGGAGTTGGTTTGCGCTATCGAGATATAACTACCCAGCATTGGTAGACGCTGCACCAGCATCCGTTTATCAAACAAAAAATTATGGCGACAAGACAAGTTTCTTTAATTCCAAAGTTATGGAAGGTGTTCATTTTATTGCTGATGAACCATTTAACAAGTATTATGAAGATAGAAACAAGTATGAGTATCAAAGAAAGCTACATATGAAGCACCATTCTGTGAGCAAGCTGGATAAAAATTCTAAACATCTTCCAGTTTTATACTCCAACAACCAATACATGTTAGACAAGTACAAACAAAATCAATATGGACATGAAGAAGATATTTCAATGGACAGCTACTTTCCATACATGGAAGATCTGGATAGAGTCAACTATTTTGATGGCCATCCGGATGTATTCCATGGCCCACCTCCACGCATGTTCCCAGATGAATGGAATAGATTTGGTCCACCAAGGGAACCTTTCTTAAGACTCAAGCCAATGACTTTTACGGAAGAAGTCACCAGAGGGTTTTTGCATATGATTGGATGGTCTATTTTTAAAATATTTGAAACTGTCTTGTTTGTGGTACTAATTGTTTTGATAGTCTTTTTTATCACCAAGATCAAGTTGGGAACGAGCTTTAAGGTTTTGGTAGAAAAAAGTGGATTCAGATTCTCCTTTGAACAAGAAAATTTGAGATTGATTGAGTCAACTAGTGCAGTTTTGACCACTGATACGAATATAAATGACATCAACAACGTTTCATCGATAGGTAACGAATCTGATAATGATGAAGTTGATACTTTGCACGAGTTTGAGCTTAAGAAGCCTCAGTATATTGATGCTTCTGTTGGCTCTCAGAAGAAGAAGAGAAAGAGAGGCAAGAGATCAGGAACCAAATCTAAAGTTAAGCAAAAAGATGTTGCTAGTCAAACTGAAGTATTTTCAACAATCCATGATCACTCTTATGATGAAGAACATACAGAAAATGTAAACACCTCTGGTCAAACTATAGTCTCGTCTTTGGAGTCCACAGACAAAAAACTTGTTAACATTACTTTGTCAAACAAGATTTTAGGTTATGGTTCTGCAGGTACTGTGGTTTATCAAGGAAGTTTCCAAAACAGATCAGTTGCAGTCAAGAGGCTGTTGTTAGAGTTTTATGACATTGCCTCTCAAGAAATCAAGTTATTGACAATGTCTGATGATCACCCAAATGTCGTTAGATATTACTGCTCAGAAGTTACTGATAGGTTTTTATACATAGCATTGGAGCTATGTAGCACATCTTTGGACTGTGTTATTGAAAAGAGTAAAGCTTACAGTTCTAGAAAGATTGAAGAGATATGCGAAAACTTTGATACATTGGACTGTTTAAAGCAAATCACTAGCGGTGTTGATTACTTGCATAGTTTAAAAATTGTTCATAGAGACTTGAAGCCACAAAACATTTTGGTTTCAATGACTTCAAAGAATAAGGTAAGAGTTATTATCTCTGACTTTGGTGTGTGTAAAAAGCTTGAAACTGAAGAAAGTTCATTCATGGCTACTAATAGAGGTGGTCCAGTTGGTACACAAGGTTGGAGAGCTCCCGAGTTGTTGTTATTGAAAAGCAGCGGCTTTTTGAGTAACAATAATTCCTTGGAGGACTTAGCTTTAGACAACTCTAGTGATATTGAAAATAACAATGAAGACATCAGCAAAGATTCTGAGGAAAAGAACAGATTGACGAGAGCTGTAGACATCTTCTCTTTGGGATGTGTATTTTACTATGTTCTTTCAGGCGGTAAGCATCCATTTGGTAAATCTTATATCAGAGAGAACAACATTATTAAAAATGAATATGACTTGACTGAAATGAAAATGGACCCAACTATGAAGCACTATGAAATTGAGGCTCAAGCATTAATAGCTGATATGATTAACAACAATGCATCATTGAGACCAACTGCTTCAAATATCTTGAAGTATCCTATATTCTGGGATATTTTAAAAAACCTAGATTTTTTATTAAAGGTCAGTGACAGAATGGAAGTTGAAAGAAGAGATCCACCATCACCTTTACTGCTGAAGTTCAATGCGATTTCTTCAAAGATCATTTCAAATGGGGATTGGATGAGAAATTTTGATACAATCTACATTGAAAACTTGGGTAAGTACAGAAAATATCAAAAGGATAAGATCATCGATTTGTTGAGAACTTTCAGAAACAAGTATCATCACTTCATGGATTTGCAGGACGATTTGAAGTTGCTGTTCAGTCCGTTCCCAGATGGATTCTTCACTTATTATATCAGAAGATTCCCTAGTCTTATCATTGAGATCTACAACTTTGTTGAAGATAACCTCAAGGATGACCAGATTTTGAAAGACTTCTTTTAGATCTTTGAAAGTAGTATATAGCTTTGTATTTAATCAATTAGCATGAATGATTTTTCTTTTTTTATGATTTAACTAATGGGTATATAAGCTCAGGCTTCGTCCATGTCTTCATCTTCCTCTTCCACATCTTCAACATCAATTTCTTCTACTAGTTTGCTCAAGTCTTCTGAGGAGATGCTCTCAGCTAAACATTTCTCATCTATGAATTCACATAAATCATCGTAGAATTGGTTAGGGACTCTCTTGGATCCGTTTTGCTTGTGTAGTAAGGGTATTTCTAAAGTTTCGTCTAGATATTCAATTCTTAACTTGAGTTTCAAAAGATCATTCAATGAAGATTCAGAAGATATGCAAAGACCGTTGCTTCTCTTGGTGATCAACTTGTAAAGCTTTATGAAATCAACGTCATTTATCTTGTTGTAGTGGAATAATAGAATCTCCACTATTCTCATATGATTTGCCATTTTGTCTTCACTTTGTTCTTCATCTGCCTTTTTCAATCTTAAGTTGTTTGGGTTGGTCCAGTACATCAACTCTTTGGCAATTTGACTAGGTGTTTTCATTTTGAGTAAAAAGTCGTCATCTTCATCATCTTCTTCCTTTTGTTTCTTTTCTCTCGCTTTTATTATTCTTTTATTTGACTTTTCATTCTCTTCAAACAATGCTAACAATCTAAATAGCAAATCAGGAACCAACTCAACCAATAAATTCTGGTTTTTGTAACTACTAAAACATAGAGTTGGTAGGAAAGAAGCGTAGGTCTGTAGAAGCTTGAAATTGTTGCTATTAATAGGGTAGTAGTATATCAACACTAATAATTGTAGCAAATCTAAGTGATTGATCTTTTGGTACAAGTATAACTTGAACACACCAGTTATGATCAAGTTATCTGTTTTTCTGGATTCATTTTCCTTCAATATCTTGTAGAAGATTTTAAACAATGAGAATAATCTCATATCAGAAGTCTTATTCTCCTCATCTGGTAGCATCTTCTTGATGTCAAATGTTAACAAGGCATCCAAAATTGTCTTTAAACTTGTGTCTCTAAATATCAATGCGTTTTTTAATTTGACCTTGCTAAAGGTTTCATCTTCTTCGGATGGCAAATGCTTTGAAGCACACATTCCAAATATATGTAGGTTCTCTCTCATTAAATTGATGTCCAATAAACACACCAAGGAAAGATTGGATATACCAAGATTTCTCAATTCTTGCTGTTCATTCTGTCTGATTGCTGGAGTTATCAAAGTATCAATCAAGGACTCAAAGTACAAATTGTTTTCAATGTTTGCAACAGAGTTTCCTGATGAAGATGTTGTTGAAGACAAAGTAGGATTTGGGAGTTGAAGAAGCATTGACTCTGAGATTGTTAAAATCTTCGACAACGTTTCAAATGATAGTGATGGTCTTGACTTCACAAATATGCTCTTGCTTTCATTATCAGACTCTTCATCTGAAGAGTCGTCCATGTTTGGAAGATCTAAATCTTCATCTGATTGTATATCGTTGTCTCTATGCCTCTTTTTACCAATGTCTTTATCATCTTTTTTCCGGATAGCTTCTTCTTCTTGTAGCTTTTGTTCTAGTTCTTCTTCTTCCTGATCTCTCATATCCCAAATTAAGTTCATGATTATGTCTAAGAAATCTAAGTTGTTTAAAGAAAGCTTTGAGAAAATAAGTTCGACAGATAGATTCAAGATTTGTTGTCTTATTGATTGATACTTTATGTGGTTGGATCCGGAAGCTGTACCTTCACTATTTTGATCTTTCTTAATCAAAGGACATAAAGTCACTAGTTCTTCAATTTCATCATGCAACTCTTCATCTATCTGCTCATCGCTTTGGTCTATGTTGTCATCTTGCTGGAAGTTTAATAATCCGTTTCTCAAAAATTGTAACATCGATCTTCTACTTAACTCATCTTTGTAGTCTTGTGTGGACTTTGAAATATCCAAAAGATTCATGTAGATAGCCTCATTTGTCAAAGAATCTTTAGGATCAAACTTCTTCATAAGCTCAATCAATTCCAATGTTGTAGGAATGTATTGATCAACATTTATACCTGCAAATTGACCATCATTGGAACAAAGAACTCTGAAAAGTAGTTTTAAGATAAAGCTTTGGTCTAGATTAATTTCCGACTTATCACTGCTCACCAAAGTTAAAACATCATCCCAATCAATGGCTGGATACTTAACTTGTTTCTTTTCAGATCTCAACAGGTAGAGGTGTATAAAATTTTGTAATATGCTTTCCATCTTGTTGAGAATAACATAATCTTGTTTAAAGAATGTTTCAATTTTGAACAGAGCAATAAACTTTTCTAAGTTGAGATCACATTTTTTAACCCACATAAACAATAATTTGAACACTGATTCGTTTACTGATAAATCTCTATCAAGAAGAAATCCATTGTAAAGTATTTTTATGAGAAGAGTGTTCTTTATTTTTCTAAAAGCATCCAAATCTTTAAACTTTTTCCCCAAGAAGTTAGTGTACACTTCTTTACGCACGTCTGCGGACTTGTCCATGTATCTTTCCAAAATATATGAATGTGCTTTTGAACTTTCATTACCAGAAATGTTGGCTATGATTAATTTTCTTATTAAGGCAGATGAATCATTTCGAAGTAGGAATACAAATTTTTCTAAAGTTTCGTTGTCGTTTTGAAATTTGGAAAGAGCAATGATAGCTTGACTTCTTACTTTTTCATCCTTGTCATAAATTCTTTCATTGATCTTCTCTAAGATCAAAGTATAATCATGATCATATAACGCGTCCAAATTTTCAAAGAGCAAAATCATAATCTTTAAAGTGATGTATCTGATATTTGGATCTGAGTTTGATATCAATGGAACAAATACTTTTTGAAGAAAAAATTGTGAAAAGAACAAATCAAAATCAGCCTGTTCAGACTCTTCCTTCTGTAGTTTGTCAAACTTGTACCAGTTTAGGAAATAGTTGGTGAAGAATCTGATAAAGATGTTGTCCACGTCCAAAGAGTTGTTGATGTCAGCAAGATTAATTTTAAAGTTTGTAATAAAGAGAATGATGCTTTTGATAATTGAGGTGAAGTATTCATTTATATTGTTATCAGAATTATCTTCCTCCAAAATTGTGACATAGATTTTTCTTAACTTGATTGTGTTTACTCTTATCAGCTGAACAACATTACTGTTAGATGCTTTGGTGTCTTCATTTGTCAGCAATGATATTTTAGATGCATTGTTGTATACATCCTGAAAGATGTCAACAACCTGTTTAGATATATCAGACATTGTGCTATTTGGGGTGTGGAAAGAAGATGTGTTTATTGCTAAGTTGATAGAACTGGTTAAACAAAAACACGAAAAGTTCAGAGAAACTCGATGGCGTCTAAAACATGAGTACAAAAAAACAACAAATAGGCGGCAATTTGGTACATGCACGTGATTGAGTGTAAATAAAGTTTAAAAAGTTTACAAATGGTATTAAAATAAATCAAATTAATAGTTTGATCTATACATTAGTTTATTAATAATAAGTCATATAACACATGTAAACAGTGGTTGAATTTGTACACCATTATAGAGTTGTTTATCTACTTAAATTATATTTCTACTAAATCTTTATTATGGTTTCTTGCGTTTTCAGTGATTTGTGCAAATGAGCTGGGTGTATCACATGGTAGCGTCTTCTCTATTTTCTTTTCTTTTTTTTTTTCCAAAAACGTGTAAATCGCCCAATAGGGTAATTCATCTTTTGCTGGTGAAAAAAACGAGACCTGAACTTTTTCCAACTTTTTTATTTGAAAAACCTTCATCTTGTAGAAGTCTTCGATTAAAATACAATCTAACACCATACATCCAATACCATATGAGCTCCGTTCCGCTGAATAAGAACTCTTTATTAAAGCTGTTCAAAATCAACTTCTTGAAAAAGGATGAACTGAATTGCAGTTCCCTTGAAGTTACAAATACCAAAATTATAAAATTCAACGACACATACAGATTGCTAGTTAGTAGAAACAACGGTACTTTAGAACACTGGGAATACGACTTGGAAATAGAACAATGGTTGAAGCTATCAATTATCAATCACCAAAATATCAATGATGCTTCTTCTTCAAACACTATTGAAGATTTTGTATACTTTATAGACCCAGTCACCAACTTGGAAAGAGTATTCACCATAAATGGGAATGAAATTATTACTGAATACGATTTGTTACATAGATGTATTAAGAAGCAACATATGATCAATGTTTCATCTGATGTCAACTCTATTGTTTGGTCCATCAACATCAACAAAGATTTGAACAAAATCATAATTGGGTTGACAAATAACAATATCCAAATTTATGACATCCCATCAGAAAACTCCAATGAATTAATTTACAACTCTCAATTGATATCTTCTATTAACAATGACGAAAAGGTTTTGTCTATTTCTTTCATTGATGATGACAAACACATATTAACTGGTACATCTCTAGGTAAAATCAAAATCTTATCATACGAAAATCAAAACTCTATCCAAGTGATCAAGAC
Source organism: Hanseniaspora thailandica (nom. inval.) (assembly GCA_030573475.1). Lineage (NCBI taxonomy): Eukaryota > Fungi > Ascomycota > Saccharomycetes > Saccharomycodales > Saccharomycodaceae > Hanseniaspora > Hanseniaspora thailandica (nom. inval.). The sequence continues at coordinate 4,510 of JAJMDF010000255.1, read as the reverse complement.
ATTGAAAATCGATAACAAGAAAACCGCCAACAACAAGAATAAGAATAACAAGAAAAAGTTCAAAAAAGATGACAAGGTTCCTATTGTTTGGTGTTTGGAATACATTCAAAAGTACAATGTTATAGTCTCTGGTGATAGTAATGGTGATTTGAAGGTTTGGGATTTCAAGTCTTCAACTTTGTTACAAAGTTTGAGTATAAGCAACTCATCCACATCCAATGGTGGTAATGTCACCAAGACCAAGAACGATATCTTGAATTTGACATACAATGAAACTAACGATTGTATCTTCACCACATCCCTAGATAAGAAAATCTCTATGTTCAAGATATTGAAAAGTAATAATGACGAATCTTTCAAGGTTCACTTATTAACCTCAAGATTAGTCAACAAGAGTACTACTAATATTTCTCAAGGATACGACATAAGAGCTCTACATTCTTTGGATAATTTTATGGTCATTGGTAATGATAAAGGTGAAGTTCAAATCTTTAACCAATGCTCCCAGTTCAATACTCTTGATAATGCCACAACCACTTCCAAATTGCCTGTACTAATAAGACAACAAGATACCCTTGTTAACAACAAGATTGTTTTCAATCTAACCAATGACTCCTTGTTGAAGATGTACACTTTGGAAGGTAAGATTTTATCCAGAATGAAGATCAATCCTGTTGATTCTTTTGCTGTTAACAAAAACAACGAAATCATGGTTTTATTCGATAAGGATAGTATCAATGTTAGATCTGTGTTTTTAGAACATGTCACTAATGACGATGTGCTAGAAGGTATCAAGATTACCAAACTACCTTTGGAAAACTTGCCATTCATTACAGACAGCGAATCCATCAAAAATAAAGACTCCTTAAGAATCCAAAACATTCAATTCATCAACGACAACGAAATCTTATTATTATACAACTACAACACTTACGATTTCAATGGTAATGTCACTAACAACAATCTTCTGTACAAATACAATATTGAAGATATGGAACACACCAAGATTGAAATTTCAGGCTACCACAACGAAGAAGATGAAGACGAAGATGCCGAAGAAGAGTTTGCAAATATAATGATTGATAGTGTTGAGCTTTTACCGGAAAACAAACTGCTTATCACTTCTGAATACAAATTGATAGTTTTGCATCAAAATGAAAACACATATAAACTAGAAAATCTATACGAATTGAAGAATAACAAGATCCAAATCTGTAGATATGATAGTAAAACAGACACTTTGATAATGATAACCAAGAACTTTAAAATACTACAATTGAATTTGAAGGATGGTTCTCAAACCCAATGGTCTATGATGAACTACAGTTCTTTCCCTAAGATTGTTGTGAACGACATGCACAAGAGTTCTGTTATAAGTGATATAGTATATTTACCAAAGGCCAACAAAGTCTTAGTATATGCCAACAACTGGATCTTAATAATAAATATGATGAAGAACTTGCCTATGAAGTCCAAGAAGAGAAAGTACAACGAGTTACTAGATAATGCCGATGATGCTGAGCAGCCAGAAACTCAAGACACTGACAGTTTCATTTTAATAACCAAATTCAGCAATCTATACAAAGTGGGTTTGGTAGATGAAAGTGAGAATGAAGCATATGTCATCAACGATTACTTAAATGTTCTTGGTTCTGCCAATGTCAATAAAGTGTTGAGTTCTTCAGCATCTTCTGGTAAGTACAACTTTTAAATTAAGATAGTTACCCGCAGAATTATATATACACGTGCTATTTCCTAATTGAGTAATTTGACTAAAAAAAATTTTTTTTCTTCAGCCTAAAGAAAATCCCCCTTTTGAGAGTTTGACGATAAACTTTGACACTTGCAAAACAACTTTTGGATGAAAAACCAAACAACAAATACAACTTTAACTACAATGTCTGATTTAGATGACGATTTATTAGCCTTAGCTGATGGTATGGACATGGAGGATGATCAAGTTCAACAAACTTCAGGCAAGGAAAGCGGTGATCAAAGTGGAAATGATAACAACATGGACGATTCCGATGATGATGACGACGATTATAACTTTTTACAAAAGAAATCTAGTAGTAAGTCGAATGATAATGAGCTTCAACACCCTTTCCCATTTGAAGAGTTTTACTTGAATCGTGAGGATAGAGACAGAATCTTGGGCTTGCCTGAATTCGAACAACAAGAAATCATGTATGAAAGAGAACAAAAAATCAAGGAATACAAGGAAAGAGCTTATTTCTTAAACAGAAAGAAACAACAAGAACAAGTTTCCAGAAAGAGAAATGCCGATGTCGACTATTCTGAAGATGAGGATGAAGAAGATGAGGAATATCAAGCCAAACCAAGTAGAGCTAAGAGATTGAAAACTTTAGTCAAGAACAAAAGCTACACACCAAGTGACGAAGAATACTCTGAAGAAGAAGATTCCTCAGATGAATACTCATACGCATCATCAAAGTCTTCAAAAGGTTCCAGAAGAAGTAAAGTCGAATGGGACGATGAATCTACCAAAATTAAGGATCCTGTCTTGCAAGATTACAACAACATAAAAATCGGAAGAAAAGATATTGATAAGCTATGTTTCTATCCAGGGTTCAACAAAATGGTTGTTGGTCTTTATGGTAGAGTCAATGTGTCCACTTCTCCAAATCAAAGTCAATACAGATTAGTCAAAATTGAAAGGGTCTTTTTCCAAAAGCCATACAAGTTTAACAACTTCTATACTAATCAATATTTCGGTGTAACACAAGGTAAATTTAAAAAGGTATTCAAGATGAACTATTTCTCTGACAGCTTTATCACCGAGCAAGAACTTTCAAAATACAACTCTTATTTGACGCAACAAAAGCTGCCAGCAGCCAAGAGATCTGAATTGTTGGCCAAATTCAGAGAATGGAGTGCTTTTGACAAGCAACCATTGACTGATGAATTACTAAATCAACAAGTTGCCAACAGACTTCAATTCAACAAGAAGTTGTCTGGTGTCAACTCTGTTATTGAAAAGTCTATTTTGAAAGACAAATTGAGTTATGCCATTGATATAAGCAATGAAGATGATATCAACAAATATACCAAGCAGCTTAGACAATTGGAGAAGAGAATGTCTCAATATGATAAGCATCACGAAAATGACTTGGTTGGTACCACCAAATTGAATACATTATCAGAAAAGAACAAGAAGATTAATATAGATAATATCAGAAGTAAAAAGCAAGAAGAACAAGAAAAACAAGAAGCTAATGAGATGAAGGATAAGAAGTCAGACCCATTCTCCAGATTAAAAACAAAGGCAAGAATATATTACAAGAACTTGCAAAAGATAGAAAACGAAAAAGCCTTGAAGGAAGAAGAGGACCTCAAACAAGAGAAACTAAGAAAAGAAATCAGAGAACAAGAAGAAAGACAGTACTTGGAAATGATCAAATCAAAGTTTAAAAAAAGGGGTGGTTTGGAATTCTTGGTTAAGGATATCAAGGTAGATATGGAATTGGAGCTTTAGTAGTTTATTATATAGTATTTAGTTAAACAAAGGTTCTTTTTCAAATAGTGCTAATCTCTTCTTTATGTAGTTACACATAATCAACTTTTCATTATCCTTGAACATGTAGTCAAAGGAAGTTTTGCCTGGTTGACAAAGAAGTTCCTTGTAAGCCAAGTTAATTTCTTTTTCCAAGTCTAATCCTGCTAGACATCTCTTGTGTGTATAACCTCTATAATGCATGTCATCTCTTATAAACTCATCATTAACAGCCATCTTTAGTGGATGGAACTTTGGCAAATTACAGTGTGCAAATAAAGCATAATCTTCAGACAAATCACCAGAAAAGTAGTTTTGTTTAACATAGGTCAAATCATCAAGATTTGTTAGTTTTCCTATGTCTTCAGCTAACTTCAACTTAGCTTCGTAATCTTGTCTGAAATCCTTTTGATAGTATGTAAGTCCTCTGAAGTCACCCTCGTCTGTGAAGTAGCCATCAACAGAGGCACTTGAAAAGATTTGATAATACGGTAGCTTCAAAAGATGGGCAGCTGCAATAAATGTTTCTTTGTCACCTTGTCCAGAAGAATATTGAGTCATCAAATGATAGTAAACATTAGGTCCATAGATGTTGTAGTATAAAGAGAGTAACAATGTTTTCCAGTGCAGCTTTTTGCTAATCATCATTTGACCGGTTTCAGATGAAGGATCTGGAATGGCACCTGCAAAATCATGGAATGGAGTGTCATTGGCATTTTGATCTTTGATGGAATCTGCTAGATTAGAAACAGTATCAAGGCCGTTTCTTACTTTTTTAGTCAGATCAACTTTTGAATTGGCAGATTCATAGAAAAATGGATTGGTTGTTCTTCTCCAGAAATCTGGCCATAAGATTAATCCATTCTTTTTGAAAATAGTGTGTTCAAAGATGGTATCAAGGTTTTTTAAAGGATAATCATCGGCATCTAATAATAAGGCATTTTCAAATGAAGAAGCAAACAAAGCCAATGATTTATATTGGAAACCTTTGAATTG